>VMDO01022152.1:0-34050 GCA_007922755.1 Pedetes capensis
TTCAGTTCCTTTGCCCATTTGTGTATTGGGTTGTTTGGTTTTTGGGTTTTTTTTTTTTTCTTGAGTTCCTTATAAATTCTAGTAATTAGACCTTTGTCAGATGTATAAAATGTGAAGATTTTTTCCCATTCTGTGGAGGTTTCCTTGACTCTGTTAATTGTTTCTTTTGCTGTAATATGTATGCAGCATTTGTTGGCTTACATGCAATAACTGAAGGTGGACACCAGAGGGAGCTGGACAGAGGGGGGGAGAAAGAAGGGTGGAAACGAGATACACAGTCATTCCCTCCATCTGTGGGGAAGATTGGTTCCAGAAGCCCCTGTGATGTCAAAACCCACAGATATTCAAGTCCCTTTTATAAAATGGCATAGTATTTGCATATAACCTACACACATCCTCTTGCCTACTTCGTCATCTTTCGATTACTTACACTACCTAACATGACATAAATCATTGTTACATTGTTGAAGAAATAACAGGGAGAAAAGTGTGTACCTATTTTTAAACACTTTTAATTTTTAAAAAATATTTTCAATCCGTGGTTGGTTGAATCGACAGATGCAGAACCTTCCAATATAAAGGGCCAACTGTACACAGACGTACTTGAATGAAGAAAGTATTTTGAGTTGACCCCTGTGATAGTCATTTTCTGGAGGCCATTCCCAGGAACTTCATTAGAAATATGGTTCATGAGTCATATAACGTGAATATACTTTACTTGGAAAGAGACCTGAGCAACTTATGCTCGCCTCTGAAGAAAGCAACCTCATTATCATTCTCTTTCCACACCCAATACTTGTACAATGCATTCCAGTTTTCAAAGCGATTTCATATACATTATCTTATTTGGGAGGCAATGTGGTGCAACAGAAAGAAAATTAGACTTGAGTCGGGAAAGCTGAATTGTAGTCTGGTCTCTTCCACTGGATGCCTGTGACCTTGGGTGAAGTACTTAACCTGTCTGAATAGATGCTTTCTCATATGTAACATGCCAGTGTTAGAATAGATAATCTCCAGGGTCTCTTCAATTCCAAATTCTATGCCTTTATAATACAGCCGGTATAAAAGACTGTGTGTGTGCACCTGTGTGTGTGTGTGTGTTTCCTTAAATGGGAATTTTCTATGCCTTTATAATACAGCCTGTATAAAAGACTGTGTGTGTGCACCTGTGTGTGTGTATGTGTGTGTGTGTGTTTCCTTAAATGTGAATTCTTTCAAATAAAAACGCTATTCTGACTTCACTGAAAGCATTTCCCTTTCTGCCCTGAAGGGATAATGCAAATGCCAGGGAACTCCCAAGTAGTGAAACGGCCCCTCTGGGACTCTGCACCTACCAAGATTGAGTTACAAAACTTAATGTGTGTATGAAATGTTTCCATCAACTTACAAAATAAAAGTCCAATAAAACCAGTGGCTTTTTATTATTATTTAGATTTAAGTCATCCCCTGCAGTGTTGAAAACGCAGTGGCAACCTCCTGGGTTTAGCAGGATCTCAGAATGAAATGGAAACTGAATGTAGCAAGAGAAATAGACGCATTAGACACCATCATCCTACCTAAGAGGCGATTCTTATTCTTTGGAGGGAATTTTTTGTGTGCATGTTTCTTTGAGTGCAGCAAACAGCATAAATGCTGAAAGCTCATTAGAATTTTAAAGAATTCTTAACCTACTGATAAACCCTAACCTTTAGAATTTGTGAATTATTTTTCCTTAACACTGGCTCCTTTGTGTCATTTTCATTAAATTAACACAAAGCAATTCTCATCCCCAGCTTTGAAGAAATCGTTTAACTCTCTGGCCTGGTTTTATTTAAATGTCCTCAAATGCACTCCCTGCTTCTCATCCATATAGCCACTATTCTGTTCTCAAACTTCTGGCTCAAGAAAAAAAATATGAACAGAAGCAAACTCTAGGAGAACTGGCAAGGTGCACCGGGGTCCACTGGGGAATGGAAGGATTCAGTTTCATGGACGATCAGGTCAAGGCTTGAGCAAAAGACCTGAGAAGCCCGCACTGTCCCAGAGGACCCAGAGCAGCAGAATCACCTGGCTAAGGTGAGAGCCCAGGGGCAGTTCACTGGATCAATGCAACCTGGGAGCAGAGAAGACAGGCAGGCAGAGGGCGTTTAGGCTGCAGAAAGATTCTGTTGAAAGCATTCACATTGAAAGAAGGGACTAGTATATAGGGACGTGAGAAGCATCAGAAAGCATTTCAGTTAGATCCCAGAGCTCCTTTCCCCTGTAACTCCAACCTAAGGGAAATATTTCATTCAACGATATTTACTGAGCTCTTCCTAGGACTGTTTAAGGCAGCAAGTATATGTCAGTGCACACATCACATAATCTCTGCTGCTGCCATGGAGCTTAGGTCCTTGTGAAAAGAAAAATATATGAGAAATAAATATGTGATCTAGAGTGTTAGATACTGTCATACCTCTGTGGAGGAAAAGGGGAGGTAAGAAGGAATATTGGGGATCAAGGAAGAACTATTTATAATT
Organism: Pedetes capensis; assembly: GCA_007922755.1. Lineage (NCBI taxonomy): Eukaryota > Metazoa > Chordata > Mammalia > Rodentia > Pedetidae > Pedetes > Pedetes capensis. The sequence goes on from VMDO01022152.1 coordinate 2,499, forward strand.
TTAGAGTTGGCTGAGGTGAGCGTCACCAAGATGATTTCAGCAAATAATTCTAAAAGGAGATAAAGCCAAGCAACTAAGTGGAGAAGGAGCATTCCCGGCAGAGGAACGGCCAACGCAAAGGCCCTGTGGAGGCAACAGTGTCTCAAGGGGGTAGGAATGTGGCTAGAGCAGAGTGACTGAAGGAGATAGTATAAGAAAGTAAGGTCAGAGCATAATCATAGCCAAAATATATGAAGTATGTCATGCCATTGTGAGGACATTGGTTTTTACTTTGAGCAAAAGGGGGAACCACTGGAAAGTTTTGAGCAGGTGTCTTAAGTGATATGATCTGATTTATATTTTAACAGGATTACTTTGGCAAGTGTGTTGAGATTAGCCTGAATGGAATGAAGGGGGAACCAAACAGGAAGGAACACTACTTCTGGAACACTGTCAGGAAGGAAGCCTTTGCATGTTCATTTAGTGGCTAATGGTGGCGTGGACTAGGGTAGTAGCAGAGGAGCTGTGAGAGGTGCAATGATCCCAAGTAAAATGTCAAACTAGGAATATACCCAAAGGGAGAGGAGTCATCATACCACAGAGACACGGCATCTCCATATTCAATGCAGCATTTTTCACAATAGCAAAGATATGGAATCAACCAAAGTGCCCATCAACAGAAGAATGGATAAGAAAATTATGGTACATGTACACAATGGAATACTACTCAACAATCAAAAAATGAAATAATGTCATTTGTAGCAAAATGGCTGGAACTGGAGAACATCATCTTAAGTAAATGAACACAAGCCCAGAAAGAGAAATGCCATATGTTCTCACTCATATGTGGGAGCTGAGTCATACTTAAAGGAAGGAAAAAATCCTATACCTACATTGAAACATAGTAAAAAGTTCAATTAAACTTAGCATAGAAGGGACAATTTAAGGAGTGGAAAGAAGGAGGGAAGTGAAGATTGGAGAAGATGGGAGGGGCAGGAGGGTCAATGAGGAGGGATAAAGGAGGAGAGGTCAATCTCAATGTAAACAGCACAACTTTATGAGAGTGTTGGGGAAAAACAGGGGATGATAGAAAAAAAGTAAAACCTACTAGAATAGCTAAAATTTAAAAAAATAGTAATAGTAATAATACCAAAGTCTGGCAATAATGTAAATGGACTAACTCATCTAAAACTGCTGAGAATGTAAAAATGTAGATCACTATAGAAAAATGTTTGGACTTATATCAAAATTGGGATACACATCTATAGATAAATATTCTCACAAAAAGACACGCAAGTAGAAAGGAGACCATTGGTAGGGGGATAGGGATAAGAAGGAGGGTCAATGAGAGGATAAGGGGTAAGTTATGTGAGCAAAGTATAATGAAATGCATATATGGAAATGTCACAATGAACCCCATGAAGTTGTACATTAAAAATTACCAATAAAAAATGTCAAAGGAGTATCATCGAGATATGCTGAAGTGTTAAGTATGGGGTGTGAAAAAGGGGCCAAGGGTGACTATCCCCTAGTTCAAAGAGTGCCCGTCAGCTGAGATAGGGAAGAACACAAGTAAAGTAGGGTTTGTTGGGAAGGATCAGAGGTTTTGCTTAGCTATAAGTTTGAGAAATCCAGTGGCTGTCTAGTGAAGTCAGTATATCCAGCCTTAAGATATGACTTAGGGAGTCCCCAACAAATAGAAGGTAATTAAGGCCATGAGACTAGAGAAGATCACCCCAGTCCCCAGGGGAGTGACTAGCAATAAAGAGAAAACAAGGATTGAGCTCAGGGCACTTGAGTATTAAAAGGTCTGGGCTGTATTGGGAATGGACTTCACTTAGATTGGATTTAAGAAATTACTTATGGAATTAACCCTGAAAAAAGTGCTGTTAAGGAAAGGGATGACAGATGCAGCCATGGCAGACACTGACCCCAGGGGTCACCTCACCCACCACCCTCCACTTGGTCCTCTTATCTCACATCTACCTCCAGTCAGCCCTTTGATACTAGCAACATGGGAATGAACGTCTTCCATGTAGGGAAGTATTTTAGGCAACCACTTGTATATGCAAAGCCTGGATTTCTCCGTCTTTTTGGTTTCTCTGGGTCTCACGCTATTTTGATCAAAAGCTCACAATGACTTCATGACCTTATGCAAAAGTAAGTGCAGGTTTCCACCTAGGGCTTAGCCATCACTGTTGACCCACTCAGCACTTGAGCTGGGGTGTCCTGGCCAGTGCATTTGCAGCTTTCAGCTATAAATGGCCCTTCCCTCTGGCTCCTCCACATCCTCATTGCCTCCCTGGCTCTGTCTCTGGAGCTCTCCTCTCATACCCATAAAGTTGTTACTCATAAAGTTGTCATACTCATAAAGTTATCAGCATACTTCATAGGACAGTGCTATAGTTTGGACTTCAATCTTGACTGTCCCTCAAAGGTCCATGTGTTAAATAAAGGCTTGGTCCCCAGGTGGCACTGTAAGTAGGTGGTGGACTTATTTTTATTTTTATTTTTTTCAGGGACAGTCTCACTATGTATCCCAGGCTGGCTTGGAACTTGTGATCCTCTTGCCTCAACCCCCTGAGTGCTGGGAGTGCAGGCTTTCACTACCACACCGCACTGATGACACCTGTATCAAGGAGGGAGGGCCCAGCAGAAGGTCATCAGGCACATCTCTTGAACGGAGTTGTTTGCACCCAGCCCCATCCTCACTCTTTTGCTTCCAAGCCATGAGGTCAACAGTTTTACTCTGCCACATGCTCCCACCATGACATGCTGCCTCACCATAGGCCCAAAGTAATGGAGCCAAACAATCTTGGACAGCAGGCTCCTAAACCATAGGCCAAAATGAGCCTTTCTCTTTGTAAGTTGACCACTTCAGGGATTTCATTATAGTGATGTGCAGTTGAGTAAGACAGATGGAAGGGCCCCAATGCACACAGGCTCCTTGTTTCTGTATCCAGCACATCACTACCAGTGGGGAACTGTCCTAGAACCGCCAGAGCGGCAGGCCATCGGAAAGCACGTTACCTGCCCAAGCATCTGAGCCACTTTATCACTGTGGGTCCTGAAGCAGTGGGCTTAATGCGTCCATCACCCACCATACCATGTGGGCCCACACCTGCCTTCTCTCTAAGGAATGGCTGGCTTTACCCAAGCTCCCACAGCACCTCCACAGTCAATGTCCTCAGTGTATCCTAGACAAGGCTTTGAGTTTGAATTCACCTCATAAGCTCATGCTATATTGCACCTAACTCAGTGTGAAGCACGACTTTCTGTCTGAAATACCCTTGAAAATGGAACACCTTTCTAAAACTCCTCACACAAATGTCATAGCTGTATCTACAATGTCCTCTCTCTTAGAAGAGTCTCCCTGGCCACAGTAGGACCAAGAGAGCTCTTAAGAGGTGACTTCACCATGAAGTAAAGGGAGTCGCCCCGTTTCCCTTTGGGCTGGAGCCACTGTGAGACAGTTTGGAACACTTAAGGGTCTTCCCAGAACAGCTCCCACTTACTCCACCCTCTGCCAGTCCAGCCCGGAGGACACCACAGTGTCAGGGAAAAGGAGGCTGTGGAAAGGTAAGATCATTACATTCACCTGCTCAGGAGAGGCCTCCCAGACCTGAGCTCTCCTGTGAAGCTTCATTTCCAGACCTGGTCTCTCTTCCTTTCTCAGTCCCCACCCCTTTCATGCAGCCCCTCCCTCAGGTCCCCAGTGCGGCCTTCCTCCTCCTCATTATCACAGTGGAAACTTCATACTTGGGTGAAGGATGCTGTCCCATGAGACCCTTCCCATGCCCTTCAGACTCTAGTTCCCCAGCCTTCAGCAAGATGCCCTTGGTTCCCAAGTGGACTGGGAGGATTTGGGAATGGAGAGGGGCTGGGTGCAACCACAGTGCGCAGGGCACACTACTGGCATTGGGTGCCTCAGGGCCAGGGTCCTAAGCACAAGATCAGAACCGTCTTGTTCCATCTAAAATGTCAGTAATCTCAATAAGCATCACCCAGGTGCTGAGAGGAACAGCAGAGAGCAGAGTCCAGGCCCAGGTCATGCCCGTCAGTCAGGAGCACAGCTGATTTTCTTCCTGCTTTGCCTAAGGTGCAAGTATGTTTCTCCAACATAACTGTTAGTTGAGCATTAATTTTATTTGTAGGAAACAGTCTAGTGTCCCATGAGGAAGGCTTATTCCTCCTGACAGTGAGCCTCTGACCTTGCCCCTGATGACTATAAACCCCACCATCTCTGGCTGGATAACATCTGATGTAGCTGAATAGGTGGAGGACAGGCTCTGGGGTTGAACTGCCTGGCTTTGAATCCTGACTCTACCCCACTTACTGGCAGTGTTACCTGAGCAGGTTGCTTGACTCCACTTTGTCATCTGTAGAATGGACAGAACAACTGCCCCTAACTCACATGGATTTGTGACCAAAGATGTTAAGGTGCTAAGCCCAGGAATGCACAACAAATCAAATTTCTTCCTTGGGAACTGGGGTGCTCCTGCTCTTCCTGCCCCCAAAGATGTAACACACAATGCACCCCTAGATACATCGCGTGCATTTTTCTCATTGCCTGGCTCCTGACTAGTCCAAAAGTGTAATTCGACATGAATCTAAACAAGTTGCTATTTTGCCTAAGCTCCTGGGGCTTCAGGAGAGCAGATGGCTGTCAGCTCTGACACATCCCCAGAGTTGCTCCACAGTCACATAGCACACACTCAAGGCGTTTGGAGGGCAAGATGGCTCTATGCCATTTGAAGGAGATGTTATTGTTGAGGTTCTCATCTGTTCCAACAGTTCATCTGAGTAAGTAAATCAAGGAGCCAACCCTAAATTACCAGGGAAAAGAGGAGCCAAATCACCACACTAAGCCCTTGTGCTTTTTAGGCAGTAGTTTTGACCTGTTGGTCTCTAAGACCTTGCTACAAATAAATGGCAAAGTTGACAGTATTTTTATTGTTGTTGTTATGTGCCATCAAATTGGGTCTGACTTATGGTGACTCTCACAGGGTTTTCAATGGCTAATTGTTTCAGGATTGTTTTCAGAAGTGGATCGCCGCATCCTTCTCCCATTTTTGCAGTGCCGGGGGTCAAACCTGGGTCCTCAGGAAGAACAGAGCAGCACTCTACCAACTGAGCTAAACCCCAGCGGATTTTTTATTAGCCATCGTTTTTAAAACCTTTTTCCTGAATTGTATCTTTCTTCTTTTCCTTATTCAGTTCCTTGAGCCTGTTAGGGAGAGTGGTCCACTTGCATCCTTTTTTCTCCTAGTAAAGTTAAATGGGCCTTTAAAATGTTCACATCACAGCAGAGATTCTCCTCTTTCACGGAGGCAGCCAAGTGAATGCAAAAGGGTCTTTGAGGGGTGTGTGTGTGTGTGTGTGTGTGGTGTATGTGCATATGTGTATGTGTGTATGAATTGTATGTAGTGTGTGTGCATGGGTTTTTGTGTCTGTAGTATATATGTATGTGGTATGTGTGTTTGCATGGTGTGATATGTGTGTGCCTGTGAGTGTGATGTGTATGGGTGTGGGTCCATGCCTGTGTTTGGGGTAGTATTGTGTGTTTGTGTGTGTGGTGTATGGGTGTGCATGCATGTACAGGTGTGTATGTGTGTGCAGGATGTGTACAGGTGGGGTATGTGCATATATCTGTGTCGGTGTGGTACCATGTTGTATGTATGTATGGTATGTGTTGTGTATAAGTGTGCATGTATGCATGTGTGTGTGTGTGTGCAGCATGCATATGTGTGTGTACATGTGTACATATCTGTCTCTGTGTCTCTGTGTGTTTTACACAGCCCTGGCTCTTTGAGTGACTGGCACACACTATCTCTAAGCTGCAGGACATCCCAATGGGGGTTGTTTACAAATGAGGAAGTTGATTGTTAGGGAGGGTAAGCTTAGGGGACTTGCCTGAGGTCACACAGCTAGTAAGTGGACTAAAACTGGGATTCAAACAGGCCTGGGTAATCCTACACGCAGGCACTCTTTTGACTGCATCAGGGACGATAGGAATGCCCCTTATATGAGGTGTCACTTTCCTTAGTTTCAGTAACCTGAGGCCAGTTGTAGACTAAAAATATTAAATGGAAATAACAATTCAGCAGTTTTAAATTGCAAACTGGCATGAGTAGCTCAATGAAATCTGCAGCCATCCCACTCCCTCCTACTCAGATGTGATTCATCCCCTTGTGCAGCGTATCCATGTGTACACTACCCACCACTGCTCCTTCAGTAGCCCCTGGGTTATCAGCTGGAATGCGGTGGAATCATAATGCTTGTGTTCAGGTAACTCTGACTTTGCTTCCTACTGCCTCCAGATTGCAAGGGCAGTGATCCTTCCAATTTGACTATGTCAAAGAGAAGCCAGAAAGTGCTTCTTTTAAGTGAAAAGGTGAAAGTAATACTTTTATTATAGCATATTATTATTTTTAATTTGTTCTTAGTTATTGCTATTGATCTTTTACTGTACCTAATTTATAAATGAAACTCTCATTGGTATATATTGGAAAAAACAGTATGTATATTTGGTTTTAGGCATCCACTGTAGGCCTTGGAAAAAACATATCTGCCACAGATAGGAAGGACTACTGTATACAATATAACAGTCTAGGGGCAATTAAAGCATCCATCGATTCATTCAGTATTTTTTTTGCCTTTCATGGTACCTTTTCTCAAAGTTCTCTCTACTCATTAAATTTGTTCCAGTATCAGGATATAGGTGAATTTAAGAGGATGGAGCTAGTGTTGGGTCCTACAATCCTGCTTATTCTGGGAATCAGTAAATGACTACCTTAATTCTCTACTCTGGACCTTAAGAGTGAGTGAGAGATGACAAAAGAGACAGGAAGAAGAGATAACAAAGCAGCCGTCTTCAAAGAGTTGTTTAGAGGAAGAATTGGGCACCAAGTCATTAGGTTTGGTCTTGGTTTATTTGCGAAGCAGAGGTAATGAAACACTGGTCCAAAGATCATAGGATGGAGAATTTATGGGAAAGGATATGAGGGCAAGAGATTTGAACTGAAACATACGGAGTAGAAATGGAATGGCTGCCAAGTGACAGACTTAGCCAGGTGTTTCACAGAGGCCATCTGGCCCCAAGCCTCTCACCGGTGAAAAGCTGAGAGCATCCTGGCTCCATAACTCACTGCAAATGCCAAGGGCTAAGATTCAGTTCATAGTAGGGCTGCAGAAGCCATGCAGGATGAAGGGGAGCGCATCTCTCAATGGAGTAATTCCCCAGCTCTATTCTTGTCTCGCTTTGCCATGAAGCTTGTCATTTGTCCAGAGAGATCCTGCAACTCTCTTGGCTGTGGGGAAATAGGCCCCAGGGACAGGCATTGAAGCACATTTGAATAGACATTGGAAAGACTTAAAATATCCAGAGAACACAGGACAAGCAGGCATTAGCTATAGCTTCAGATTCTAAGAGGCACGAGACTGTGGTAACCTGAGAGTATTGCATGAAGGGCCATATGTAAAAGAGTATTGAAAAGCATTTTAGAGCTGAGCATAAATGCCAGCAGGATTAGCTCCCTGCAAAGAAATTCATGTTAGATTGGTTGGGTTCATTTATTCAAGTATTCTCTGAGTTCTAACTACACTCAGGGCTGGATATACAAAGCTGAACCAGGATGCATCCTCGCTCTTCATGTAACTGATGTGCTAGGTGGAAGCAACAGGAAGTAAGTAAACAACTCTAGGTTGTGACAGTTCTATGAAGATTAAAAAAAGAAAAGCAGGGGATGTGCAGGTGAGCAGCCAGAGGTGGGAGGAAGCAAGCTCCCTCTGGTAAGCTTAGCAGACCGACAGCGTCTGGGGCAAACTCAACTCCACCCCTCACTAGCTTATGGCCTTGGGAAAGTTACTCTTTGGTGTTTGATGTCCTCATTTCTAAAACGGCACTAATAATACTTGCTTTGTAGAGTGCTTATAAGAGGGTTGGAGATAGGTAGTGAAGCCTTGGCAAATAGGAAGACCTCAAAAAGAGTGATAAGGGGATTTTTGATGCCGAACAATGGAATTCACTCCAGAGAGTTTAAACAGCAAATGCATTGAATAAAGGATGGCTCAGAGCATATCCAGAGGGCCAGAGAAGTAGGCTTGAGTTGTAGAATAATGCACCATTGCACCTCTAGACTCTACACTGCTCCAGGGGAAATACAACCAGGGCAGGTCTCATGGCTGAGTGTGGCTGCAGGACACCCCTGGGAGAGCCAAGACAGTGACCTCCTCTGAAAGCAGGGTGTCTCTCTACCCCCTCACCAGACTAGACCCCACACAGTTCCCCATTGCTCACATTCCAAATGTGCTGCCTGTGAGTGTGTCTGATGGGCAGACCATAAGCCCTGCCTAAATTCCGGTTCCTTGCAGAGGCTAGCAAAGTGAGTTTCTTGTTTCTGCCTAGAAAGGCAGAGTGTGTAATATAGGAAATTTTTCAAGCATAGGAAGGGTTCTTGGCAGCACTGGGTGCTGCACATCTCAAGCACCCAAGGTATGGAGAAAAAAATCACATGGCTGGTCAACACAGCCTATGCCCAGTACTCTGCCTTCTCATTCCTAAAAACCAAATCAGCACTCAGAGAGATCACCTTTGCACGTCATGACGTCTCTTCTAAATTTCTCAAAGAAAAAGGGGAAAGGATTGGGGGAAACAGTGATGCTAATTTTACATCATCAGTTCTGCAAAATATGAAAAGTCTAACAATACTGTGCCCTGATGAGTGTGCCAAGAAAGGAGAACTCTCCAGTGTGCATAGTAGGAGTGTGAGCTCATGCAGCTATTCTGGCACATAATTCAGAACTAACCAACAAAACTGAAGATGGTAGTGTTCTGCAATCCACAAATCCCACTCCTGGAGAAATTCTCAAATATGTATACAGAGACACATAAAGGAATGTTCACAGCAACACTGTTTGTAATACTCAAAGATTAGAAATGACCAGAATGCACATCAGCCAAAGAATGGATAAAGAAATTGTGGCTTATCAAATAATAAGATCCTATTATAAATGAACTAGAACTACACATAGCAACCTGGATAAATAGCTAAGTCCTAGAAATTAAGTCAAAAACAAGTTGCAGAAAGAAAAAAAAAAAAAGCAAGTCACAATACCTATGATACCTATGAAATAAAAGTTAAAACAGCAAAACTCTGCAGTCACAAGTTCACAGGGACATTACCTGGCCTGGCAGTGTAAGTTACACAGAGGCAATGAATACTAGCTCGATCAGGATGGTGCACCTCTCTGGGGAAGGAGAGAAATTGAAGGAAGGCTTTAATTATATATGAATTATGACATCTATGCAAACATACTTCTTTGTGTGATTGAAATGTTTCTCAAAAAAAAAAAAAAAAAACCTAAAGAAAGTGGAATTTCCCATCATTCAACCCTGGGTAGAAACTCTGACTCTACTAACCAGGAAAACATTTTAAACTTCTCCCCTGTGGTAAGAGCACAGGGGAAGAACTGCCCCTTTGGTCCTCAACCATCACCTTTTAGGAAGGAATAGTGATTTCCTGGGAGGTTTGGGAGTATCCTGGACAAAAGGCAAAAGAGGGGCTAGTTGGCCTCCTGAGGTCTCCCCACCCAGACAGCCAGCACCCTATCAGGACGGCCCAGAATCCCCCACGCATTGGGGCACCAGGCTCCAAGGGCAGGGAAAAGTTCTTGCTGGGATTCCTGCAACACAGTGTTTCCAGCATCATTTTAAAAACAGCATGTGTTGGGGGAGGCCGGTGAAAGACAAATGAGGCTTTCTCTGGCTCACATCAGATGGAAGGGCTGGCAGAGACACATCTGTTGGGCTCAAATACAGGGCACCACCAGCGGGAAGCAGGCTGTGAGGTCAAAGCCCATCAATTACCGCACCTGAAAAAGGGGCTCTGAATAAGCTCTCCACTAGCCTTAAGCAGAACAGATGGGCACCTTCTCCACATAATCAGCCTCCAAAATATAGAATTCAGCGTTTCATTACACTGGAGACGAAATAATTGCCTTGCAAATGTTCACAGAGCAACAGAAATGGCAGTGTGTGGGTACTGTTTTGTTTTGCTTTTTCCCCCTGTAAGGGAGGTGGGGAAGGCAGGAAAGGGCTGAAGAGGATTAATGATCAAAGCCTGGAGGAAAAGACACTCTGGTCAATTTGTGCTAATTTTCTTCTGGCTGAAAATGGGGGAAATCCATGAGTTACTCAAGTTTAATTCATGTTTTGCAGCAAAGGGAATGGCAGGTGCTTGATTCATAGGTCCTGTACCAAAATGTCACCCACATCAGCAGAGCCAGCAGGTTTTCCTGTGACTTCCATGTCTACACTCACACAAACCTGTACGCAGCAGTGTGTCAACCCCCGGGCAACTGGCTGGCTGGAGTGTTTAAGAGAAGAAAGTCAACTTGAAAAAGGGCGGAAAGAAACAATCTAGACAAAGAATGAACACTTTTGGTCTTTGCAGTTTAACAATCCATTTTTTTCCCTCAATTTGCAATTTTTCTGGCTGTAGCTCTGAAATAATATCTAAAGACTTATGCAAAGTCACAGCAACTCCAGTGGACAAGCTCAAAATTCTTCAGCGAGTCCTTAACTTGTGTGAGTCCCAGTTTCTTTACCTGTTTGACAGGGACATGGGGCAAACTAGAACGAAACTCTCCTTTTTCTGTTCTAATGAGGATTGTGTGTCATGGGGGACAGTTTGACTGCTTCATAACATTATTTATTTCCCCTGGCGTTTCTGGGAACAGGAATTTTCATGTATATGACCCACAGTACTTCAGTGGGTTCAGGAGCAGGAAAAAGGCACAAGAAGATGGGTAGCCTGTAATAGGTTTGGTTAACTACCTAAGCCTCCCCACTTTGAACCAATGAATTATTGTTAGGTGCCATCAAGTCAGGTCCAACTCGTAGTGACTCTATGTATAACAGAATGAAACACTCCCTGACTCTGCCATATACACAATCTTTTTTATGTTTAAACCCATTGTTGTAGACACTGTGTCAATCCATCTAGCTGAAGGTCTTCCCTTTTTTCATTAACTCACAACTCCCAAACATGATGTCCTTCTCCAGGGATTGGTCCCTCCTAACAACACATCCAAAACACATAAGACGCAGGTTAGCCATCCTTGCTTCCAAGGAGCACTCTGGTTGCACTTCTTCTAGGACAGATCTGTTGGTTCTTTTGGCAGTCTATGGTATAGTCAATATTTGTCTCTAGCACCATAATTCAAAAGCACCAATTCTCCTGTCTCCCTTATTCACTGTCCAGCTTTCGCAAGCATGTGACGCAACTGTAAATACCATGGCATGAATCAGGCGCACTTTTGTCTTCAATGTGACATCTTTACTTTTCAACACTTGAAAGAGGTCTTTTGCAACAGCTTTTCCCCATGCAATGCATCTTTTGATTTCTTGACTGCTGCTTCCATGGATGTATAAGTGTAATATTCTGGAGTACTCAGAAACCTATGGGTGAAGCCCTAAAATCAGCACATGAATGAACTACAAAATGTTACAAGAATGAGTCGGCCCCTCAAATCACATGTGAACCAACCAAGTGGAGAGCCTGAAACAAGTCGCAGCAAAGGCTGGCAAGACCATATTTTCTGGTGAGTGAATACCTTTTAATTCCAGCTGTTGTTGTTAAAAGAAACAAAGAGAAGGATGTTTGCACAGTGAGAAGGAGCTGGCCAGGCAGTGCTCAGCTGCAGTCCCTGAAGTCCTGGCACCAGCAAAGCTGCTCAGAGTACATTTGCATTCAAGCAGGGCCCCCTCCAGAGGCTCTGGAATTGCCCAGATGGGCATTCACAGGGAATGCAAATTCTAAATAAAAGCTCCAGAAAATCAATTGCCTTCTACAATGGGCATGTATTTCTTTTGTAATCAGAAGACAATAAGTCTCATAGAAAAGAAATAAAGAAAGCCAAAATGATTAAGGGTATAACAATCAAGGCAGAAAGCCTGCATACATTAAAGCGAACTGGTGGGACAGACAGACTGAGAAGACACAACAACCTGTCTGCAAACTTTGAAGCAGAGGAGCAACAACATAGTGCTGACCGGCAGCGGCCAGCAAGGAACATGGGTCAGTTTGGGACATCAACAAAAAACAGAGCTAAAGAGGAGACACATGCCCAGAGAACAGAAAGATTGGAAGTTAGCAATTGTACTGCCCTAATGGGACAATGGGAGAAGGACCCAGTGGCCCACTCCCACAGCAATCAGCCATCAAAAAGCATATGAATAGCAAAGAAGCACTGACATAGTGCATGGCACAGTGTCAGGGAGTGTTTCATCTGTTGGACGTAGGATTACTATGATGAGACTCAACTCGACAGCACCTAACAACAAGAGGGACAATAATTACAAACCAAAGTATCCATCAGGTGCTCGCCTAGGTAAAGTCATTTTACTAGTTTGTGTGTGGTCTCTAGACGAATTTCCCCAGTCTAGCAAATTGCAGTCTCAGTTCTCTGCCTTCTTGTGTATCCTTAAGAATCCCCAAAGGGATGGAGGGCAATTACCATTCACAATCAGAGTCCCCTGCCTGCTCCAGGATGTGTCCCTGACTCCACAATCCACTCTCACTGTCCCAGCCCTCATTAGAGACATGTGACCAGTGCTCTTCGCTCTCCCGGCCTCCAACCTAGACACTCTGTGGGCTGTTGCCACAGCTAGTTGTCTTGATGGCTACTCTCTACTGTGCTCAGTGCCACTGCAAATCACACAGCTTGGTCCAAGATCATCGATGCTCTGACCCCAGGCCTGGTCTGCCTACCACAGATCCCTGGCCTCCTGTGACCTCCCACTGCCTCAGTCTGCTCTGCCTAGCACTGGTCCTGAGCTTTCCGTCCACAGTAGCTTGGCTTGCCTGGGTCTCCAGCCAGTGAGGAGACCCTGCCCAGCCCTCTTCGGGGCTTCCCAAGGGCAGCTGGTTGCTTGGGCTCCTGATGCTACGGCTCTTTCAGTTCTCCTTGCTGAAGTGTCTCCTCTGTAGATTCTGGGGTGAAAAAGAAATAAAAAGACACTACCCTGAAGAAACCCTCTGTCCAGGAGAAGGAACCCAGGCTCAGGTAGCTGGCCATGCTTCAAAGAAAGGGCCACCATAGAAGAAACAAACCTGTCACATCAGTACTCAGATAAGACAAAACAATACAAACAAAACAAAATCTTGTAGCCATCCTCAGTCTTCTCTTCCTATCCAGGCTATCAGCAGATCCTGTCTCCTCAGCCTCTATTCTTTTCCAGGTCACCATTTCCTCCCATCTGCCTCTGTGCATGACCCCTACAGCCCATTAACATGGAGGCCAAAGGGCCCCTATGCAAGGTTGAATCAGGACCAATCATTCCTCCACTCAGAGCCCTCCCACACCCACCTCCCACTCAGACCCTATGTGTGCATGTGCCCTGGGCCTCCTACTCTTTGACCTCATTTCCTATTGGTCATCCCTCACTCATTTCCTTGAGCCACACTGGCCTCCTTGCTCTTCCAGTGTCAGCCAAGCCCACTCCTGTCTCAAGAACTTAGCACTGACTGCCCCTTCTGCATGGGCCCTACAACTGGATGACTGCTTGGCTTTTTCTCTTATTGTCTTTATGTCTTTGGTCAGGAGACACAGCCTTGATCATCCTATCTAAAAGTCTTGGGCCCACCAAACAATGAATGCCATCTATATTACATATTTATCTTCGTTATTTCCAGGTCCCCTCACTATACTAAGCCCAATAAGGTCAGGGACGTTTGTCAGTTTTTTCACTTTGTGTACCCAGTGCTTAGTAAATAATTGTTGAATGGCCTTGTCAATGAATGTGAAAGGAGGAGGAAGAGGCATTTCAGGTGGTGTTTGAAGGGCAAGGGAGTAAAATGTTTCTGATGTTCACATGGTTGCACATTGGTTCCTGAATGTTCTTCAAAGGAGGAGGTCAATTTTCCACAATCTGGGATCTGACCCTGAATCTTTAAACCAGAAACCAAATTTGCACCTTCTCTGAGGAATCAGGCTCATTGTGATCAAATTACAAAAATCAGAAAACCCATTTACTTCATCATAATAAACACAAATTAAAGCTGGGATTTAGCTCAGTTGGTAGAGTGCTGCGCTGCAGTCTCTGAGGTCCTGAGTTCGATTCCCAGCACCGCAAAAATGGGAGAAGGGCCTGGCAATCCACTCCCAAAGCAATTATGAAACAGCCATCGAAAACCCTATGAGGGTCGCTATGAGTCGGATACTGACTCAAGGGCATCTAACAACAACAACAACAAAGCAAGCAAAGAGGGGAAAGCCCACCTAGTTATTTGGATGAGAAAACCGTATGAAGATATGTTACCAGGACACTCACTTCACCTCCCCTGGGAGAATCAACAGTAACCAGACAGTAGCTTGGTGACAGACAAAATCAAGGAAGTGGCAAGCAGCAAATATGTAATTGTCATTGGGTTTAGATGGTCTAGGAGGGAGATGGTCTTTAGAACGCTTATGGTTGCAAATGACAGAAAATTCAACTGAACTGGCTTATGCAAAGAGAGTCCATACAGCTAAGAAAGCCACAAGTCAAGCTAACTTCAGAACTCACAGGAAACTGGTTTCTCTCTACATTTCTTGCCCTGAGTCCTCTTGGTTAGCTCTGTTTTCAAACAAGTTTTCCCCACATGACTAAGTGGCTGCAGCCTTCCATTTACAACTCCAAAATCAGGTGAGGACACAGCTTATTTTTCTCATAGATCTTAAGAGTCTTAAGATACATACACTATAGTCAGGGCAATGAAGAGTGTTTATTAGCCGAGGCTCATCCTGTCCTCCACATGTTTGAATTAGAGGTGATTGAGATGCCCAAGCTGACCAAGAGCCTGGAGTTAGCCCAAATGACCCCCTTATCTTAGGATTCTGTCTTACAGGCGCTGCTCCACAAATTGCTTTGAAAGATCACTAGATCAGAATCCTCTGGGCCAGAACAAAGGGCTGTAGATATGGGCAGTAACTTCCGGAAACTCTCAGGCCTCAAGATAATACAAATGGCATACTGTAGCAACTCAAAGCCCCACCTTATCTCAAAGCCCCGCCTTATTTGACTTTCAATAGCAGACCCCTCTGATTTTAGCAACTCAAAGCCTCACCTTATCTGACTTTCGATTTCTCCACCCCCCTCCTTCCCTGCTTGTTACCCACAATATAAGCCTTCACCCTACAAGGAGTCCAGTCGAGGTCCCAACACTGAACTACAGCACTGGTGAGGTGTGGTACCCTCTAGCTCGAGCTTTAATAAAGGCTCTTTGTTATTGCATGCGACTTCGGACTCCCTGGTGGTCTTTGGGGAACTCGAACTTTGGGCACAACAGTGATATCATGCCTAAAATATGTGGACTTAGAATGAGAGAAGATGAATCTCAAACATTAATTGAGGACTGTTAATTAAACTAGGATGAGCAGTTACTAGGAGGAAAATCTAAAATTTTCCCCCATAGCCTACAACCAAATGCTTTTGTCAACAGAGTAAGAACTCATGGTTTGCTGGGTATACCTCCCGCAGTCTAGTGTCTGCTATATGTATGCCTTTGTCAGGACGCTTGGGATGTAGTAGCCAAGACTCTGCCTTCCATGGATGTGGCTACTTCTCCTGGGCTCCGTGTAGACCAGCCCTTCTTGTTGTTGTTGTTGTTAGGTGCCGTCGAGTTGTGTCCGACTCATATCGACCCTCATAGGGTTTTCAATGGCTGACTGTTTGGGGATTGCCTCGGGAGTGGATTGCCAAGTCCTTCTCCCCCATTTTTGCGGTACTGGGAATCGAACTCGGGACCTCAGAGACTGCAGAGCGGCGCTCTGCCAACTGAGCTAAATCCCAGCCCTAGACCAGCCCTAGCAAGCATATTTGTTGATTTCAGCCCAACTCTACAGGTTGGGAACACTACATTCTCTCTTGTACAGACAGATACTCTTGTGAGTCTGAGCTCTAATCCAGGGTAACAAGTCCTTTATGGGAAGAACAAATTTGCCCCCCATAGAGAGCTGGCATATAGTCTGAGGCAACCCATGCAGACACATTTTCTTTAAGTTTAGGTTCCATGTTAATATTTAATATAGATGTTTGCATTCTATTCTATAGGATTTTATTTACCTGTGAGGGCAAATGGAATCCCCAGAAATATGTCATGCCCTACATCCCAAGCTCTATTCACTTGTCACCTGTCCACTCACTGACTTGGATAGAATGCCATCCTGTGAAGGGTGGAATCTATGTCTTCAAGTGGCCGCTAAGGGGCCAGCCAGGTGCTGAGGCCAGAAGTACAGAGGTGTCAGCTCGGCATGGGGCAGACAACCTGGCGGGGGAGGGGGGGTCAGGCAGATGAGTTTTGCCCCTCCTCCCCATGGGCTGTTCAGGTATGTGCTTTCAGCCCGACTCCCTTGCATGCCAATTGACTGGCTATGTCTCCCAGGCTTCTGATGAAGAAGGCCAAGGCTGCTGAGTGTGACTTACATCACTTCCTGTCTCCACTTGCCTCAGGCCATTTCTTCCCTCACCTTGAACCCTGGCTTCTGGCTTTCTCATTAAGCAGCAGCCCACTGGTCTTGGCCCCAGGCTTTACTTTCTGGAGACCCCAGGCTAGGACATGACCCATTTTTATTTAACTCTCAAGAGTTTCCACCTGTATGGAACAGCTCAGTATAGCCCTTGCGATCTGGCAGCAGCACAGGAGAAAGGAGGGAAGTCCCAAACCACAAGAACACATGGCCAGAGGCCTGGAGCTGTAAGATCCAGAACAAAGCAGGGAAAACAGCAAGAGGGAAGCAGCAAGAAAGATATCTCAGGTGCCAAAGGGGCTCAAAAGGCAGGCCAGGTGATGTTGACTAACCCTGGCCTCCAACCTAGATTCTGAAATGTTCTCTAGGAAGTTCCCCCCCCCCCCGCCCCCCACCCCAGCTTCTTCACTTTTGCCCTTGTTGTTATCAGGTGCTCTGGAGTCGCATCCAACTCAGTGACTCTCATAGGGTTTTCAATGATTGTTTCAGGATTGTTTCAGGAGTGGATGGCCGCCTGTTTCTCCCATTTTTGCGATGCTGGGGATCAAACCCGGCCCACAGTGAATGTGATGCAGCACTCTACCAGCTGAGCTAAACCCCAGCCCCAAGCTTCCTCACTAAGTGTGACTGAAGCAGTGAGTCACTGGTCTGGCCTCTCAGGTGTGTTTGGACAAGGAAAATCCCAAGAGGCTCTGTCTGGCACCAGCAGGAGATTAAGGTGCAAATGTGACAGGCATACTGAGGAGTTTAGCATTCTCCTGCCAACTGTGGGGAGCCCTAAGAGGTTTCTGAGCAACAGAAAGATATAAAGAACACTCAATCGCCTGTCCCTCCTAGAGCTCTGGGCTGGTGGGGATTCTTGGCAGCCCCACCTCTCTTCAGCCATACAGCTGCTTGGCCACAGAAGGGTCATCTGAGCTTCCACCTGTGGGCAGAGCCACTTACCGGAGGCAGAGCCCTGAGGCTCCACTCTGCTGGCCTCACTCTCTTAGTCACCTGCTCCTCATTTTCCTTCAGGAGAGGCCCAGAAAGAAGGAGGGCAAGGTCAGCGCAGACCACTGTCTGCACTGCAGTTTGCTACAGGGGTTGAGCTCCCTCTGTAAAAATCTGAATTTACTTGGAAATTAGTGGGCTGAACAGGTGACCTAAGGCTGTTTTAATTCTTAGATCCTCTCCAGAGGTGACAGTCACCAGGGTGTTCACAACAGAGAGTTTGCTAGCGAGCCTTCAAAGTTTCTTTATGACCAAGCTTTGTAATTTAACAGAATCACTGGACAAAGAAGAAGAACAAACAAGGACTCCCCATGCACTGTGAGGCCGGCACCACAACAAACATGCCACATGTCACCTCATTTCCTCTTTGACGTGACCCTGTGTGATAGGAGATGTTATAAATTATCTCCACTCTCTAGGCCAGGAAGTGGGGCTCAAAGAACTAGCAAGTAGAGAAGCTCCCTCAGACAAGGTTTTCCCTTTCCAATGACAACTTCCGAGTCGACAAAGCTCTTCCACGTGGACTATTTCCTCTTGGCTCAGGCACTTGGGCTGATTCTGAGAGTACCCATCCCATTTTATGAGGCCCTGAGACTTTAAGTGACTTGTCTAAGATCCAGAGGTTGGTCCACTTAGCCTATGAGTTTAGTGTGCCTCTCACCTATCCATTCTAGGGGAAAGGCTGAAGGAGACCAATAAGCAATGTCCCCATCATGGACAAAGAATTCCCTAAGCCAGAGGCATACGTCTTGAGAGCAGCATTAGATCTCATTGTGCCATGTTCCTGAGTGCACTCTGTGGAGTAGAAAGACTACCAGGAAGGCATCAATGTCTTGGGTTAGTGGGGCCCCTCACAACCACACTCTGGAGGTGCCTGAGAAGTACAGGCCATGCCCCTCCCTTCTTCCTCTGCCACCCTGGACTGCTGCTTCCATAGGAACCAGTGAGGTGCCATCCTGACTGTTTGCTGCATGTTCTTAAACCTCAGACTCCATGTCTTAGTCTATTTTCTGTTGCTATAACTGAATACCATGTTGTTAGGTTGTTATGTGCTGTCAAGTCTGTATCCGACTCATAGCGACCTTCATAGGGTTTTCAATGGCTGACTTTCGGGATTGCCTTGGGAGTGGATTGCCAGGCCCTTCTCCCATTTTCGCGGTGCTGGGAGTTGAACTCGGGACCTCAGAGACTGCAGCGCAGCACTCTACCAACGGAGCTAAATCTCAGCCCTTGAATACCATAGACTGTTTAATTAATAAAGAATAAGAAGGTATTAAGCTCAGAGTTATGAAATCTGAAAAATTCTGAGACCAGGGGCCACATCTGGTGAGTGCTTCTTACTGGTGGAGACTCTCTGAAGAGTCCCAAGGTGGTACAGAGCATGGCATGGAGAGACACAAAGTACTAGCTCAGGTCTCTCCTTTTTTTATAAAGCCACAGTCCCATTGGATTAGGTCCCCACCCTGATGGCTTCATTTAGTCTTAATTAACTCCCAAAGGTCCTACCTCCAAATACAATAGTCAGATTGTTTCCTCCCTCTTACCACCTGTCAAGGGGGATTAAATTTCAACATGAATTTTCATGGCGGCATTCAAACCATAGCATTCCATAAACTTGGTTCCCCATATCTCCTCTCCAGCCCTCACGGATCACTCTCTGCCACTCATTCACCAACTAATCACAGGACAGCACTCAGAGCCTGTGCATTTGCATTCTATTCTCATTTAACTCACTTATATTATACATTTTGTACTCATATGTCTGGCCTCTCCAATATGAATACAAAGGATGTTGTCTTCTTTGTACCTTTCCACAGGTCCACAAGCAGAGGATTTTTTTTTATTGATCTAGCCAAAGTTAGATTAATTTTTTACTGCAATATCTATTCATTAACAAAAAGATCCATTTTGCTGTCAAATGAGTTGCAATCACTTGTTAGAGGAAGACAATGGTAATTTCCATTGTGATTACCTTTGTAATGGAATGGTCTTTCCCAAGCACATAGTAATGGCATTGTTCCCTAAAGAAGGCATCCTAAGAAGAAATAAGTTCTGGGTTGCTTTGCAAATTTTTGTTTTGTTTTGTTTTGTTTTGTTTTGTTATACTAGGAGGTTGAACACTGGGCTTCACAAATTTTAGGCAAGTGTTCTACCACTGAGCTGAACCCCAAGCCTCTTTTTTATTTTTTATTTTGTGACAGGGCCTTGTTAAGTTGCACAGGCTGCCTCTGACCCGAACTCAAGAGCCTCCTGCCTCAGCCTCCCAAGTTGCTGGAATTATAGATGGGTGTCTGGGCACCTGGCACCTTGCTTCCTTTTGCTTAGGACTGACACACGGAGAAGAGCAGGTCAATAAGTACCTTAGCAAAATCTTCAGTTTACTATATGGGATAATAACAGTAATAATAGCAGGTATTTGTACCATAGGTTCTCATTTTTCAAAATAGCCACTTGCTTTTAGAGCTGGAAGTGACCTAGAGACTGAGCCCCTCCTCATTTACAGATGAGAAATCAAATGCATCTCAGACTGGCAATATCCCAAGCGACCCTCACAATGCCTTGCAAGAGAGGGCCATCCCATTTCACAGGTCAGGGAACAGACACAGACAGCAACTTATCACCAGTGACTCAGCCAAAGAAAGCAGAGCTATGCCCAGGCTTCCAGTGTCTCAGTCCCTGGTCTGGTACTATTTCCCCTCAGTCGCAGAGTCTCTCCTTTGGTCAAGGCACAATAGGAAAAGGCAACAAATAAATCAGGCCACCTATGACATTGGATCTGACCTTTGTCTCAGCTTTGAGCACTGCTTCTAAAGGCCTTCCTGCTCCACAGGCTCATCCCTGATCCAAGTGCTTGCTTTCTCCACTCCCACTCCCAGCTTCCTTTCCTTCCCAGTCTGCCTTGAGTCATGGAGTGTGACAACCCTGAATACCTAATCATCTGTTAGAGACAGAGTTGAGCTGAGAGCTGAATAGATAGCTCCCTGTCATTTTAATTAATGAAAAGCACGCTGTCTAAAGCTCCCTACAGCAGCAATTCCCGTTTGTTGGAGGATGTTTTAGCTGTAACTGATGTGAATCATTATGCAGCCCTGTTTGGTTGGAGCAGCTGGTGAGGATCTGGGACTAAGCAGTAGACTCAGCTAGGCCTGCAGGGACAGCCCCCCAATCAGAAAGACCATGCAAGCACCCCTAGATGAAAAGGGACAAGGTGCCTTCTATCCTTGGTGCACAAAGATGGAGCCAAAAAATGGTCGGATGTCAAAGACAATTCCTCAGTCTCTTTGCAGGTTAAGTCCATGTTGACAGCTGTTTCCCAGGGGCCCATACATTGCAGCTGAATGCACAGGCTGATGCTGCAGCACATGTTTATTTTAGGGATCTATTGCCTATGGTGAGGGGGTCAAGAAAAATCTATGAAGCAGGTTTCTAGCCCAAGGAAGTAAGATCATGTTGGGAATTTAAGAGATGATGATTCTGCTATCATTTGTGTCTGCCTGGCATCTGATTCCTTTTTCTTAGTGACAGTAACAGAACTTCCTTGTTGCCTCCAAGCCCTCCAGTCCCTGTGGTCAGATTTTAGATCTAAGGGCTTTGCAATCTGAACTGCCCAGGGGGCACTTGTAGAATTCTATAAGACCTATTCCTCCATGTGTCTGTCAGCTTGTCTTGCTGTGGGGCCTTATGTGTTGCTGTGATGCCACAACCTATGCCACTGGTATCTCAGATACCAGCATGGCCATCCATAGTGGACAGGTTTCAGTGAACTTCCAGACTAAGACAGAATAGGCAGAAGGACCTAGCAGCCCACTCCTGAAGCAATTAGCCATTGAAAACTATGAATAGCAAAGAAGCATTGTCAAATATAGTGCTGGAAAAGGAGCCCGTCAGGCTGGGGAAGCGTTGCCTCCTCAAAGAAGAGTCAACCTTAACAACAAGAATAGAGTAAAGCCCCTGGGCCCACCATTTGCCAATGTGGCCTGACTCAAAATGGGAAGAAATACAGTGGCTGCAACAAGGAACTCAAACATAAAAAAGGGATTATGTCCATGGCACAGTACCAAGTAGTGTTTCATTCTGCTGTACATAGGATTTCTATTAATTGGACCGAACTCAGTTGCAACTAACAACAACAACAACATAAGACCCGATAAACTATCTCTTCCTTCTTCTTCTAGAAGGCTCTTTGTGACCCTGAGAAGCAATTACTCACCTTCTCCTGAGATACCACTCACTGTCCTCCACATTTATCGTAATGGACCACAAGTGAGTGCTTGTGTGTCCATCTGCCCTTCCAGACTCTGGGACTTTAAGTGCTTGGGTGTCTTTTCATTATTTGCTTATCGACAGCTTCTAACACATTGTCAGGAACACAGTAGGCACTCAACACATACAGCATGGACGAGTGAGTGACAAGACTCCCACACAAACTATAAATAATCTTGGAAGTACCATAAGGGCAGGTGGTAATGCAACTCCATGGACATTTTGTCAACCTCAAGTGCTACAAGCAATGACCTGCAGAGGCTTTATTGCATTTATTGGTGAGGCAAAATAAACCCTATTGACTGGTCCTCCTTGTCATATATCAGATAGACAGTGCAAGATTAAACAATCAACCCTGCAGACACCCACAGCTACCCCAAGGTCATACTGCATCTGCTGTTAACAGCCTGGGAAAGAAAGCTTCCATCTCGGAATGGGAATGTTCCTTGAAACCTCACCCCAGGTCATGGATGGGCTCAGGGCTGCAGCCTAGAGAGGAGGATGGTTGTATGTCTGTCCTAAATTTTCTTGGTGTCTAGTTTAGAAAAACAAGGTCTTAATACTTGCCTGAAGCAACTGAAGACCACCAGGCTATGTGGAATTGATCCTTCCAAACAAAATTCTTTGCTCTAAGAAACAGTTACACCATAAAATAGGTTCTGAACAAACCAGGGCATTTATCCCGTGTAAAATACATGAACTCACTCAATGAGCATTCTTCATCAATGACTTGAGAGTCCCTGGACAACCTTGTGTTAAGGGAAGAATTACACCTTTGGTGGAGAGGAGGTGAATTTGACCATACTTTCAGGATAAGCAAATTCCAACTGAGATACATTTTTTCTTTTTCTTTTCTTTTTTTCCTCTCTTTAATTTAGAAGAACTAGTGTACTTTGCTGGTCCCCCAAGTTAGGATTCAGAAAAAGCTAAAGGAAGAAAGATTTCATCATTGAGCCACAATATTCCTGTAAATGTACTTTGTGTTGGCCACAAGCCACCCATTACCATCTGATGGGAAGAAAGTCTTTCCATTTTATGATTTGTAGGTAGTAAATCATGCACCCTGCTGATTATCACTATATTCCTGCCCTTTAGTTGTTTTCAAAATGACAGGCTATTGACCCAGCTGTCTCCCAGGTTTTGAAGTTCCTGGGAAAGGACATCTCCATTGTGTTGTTCATTCCTGCTGTTGCTTTCACTTCAGTGTAGAAGGGTTGATATTCACATCTTATGCACGTCCACTGCCCCTTCAGAGGAAGGCGGATCATCAAGATGAATCAAGATGAATCAAGATGAATCACAAGATGAATCTCGTGATGCCCTCAGGTGCACAACGCCCTCAGGGTTTGTGTGTTTGTTTACCCTTCCAGACTCTGCGCTTTTAAAGCTGGGGGTGTCTTCTGATTATTTTCATATCAGCAGCTTCCAGAACAGTTCCTGGCACATGGTAGGTGTTCAGTAGTTGCTGCATGGGTGAATAAATGACAAGACTCATGCCCAAACTCACACTATAAATACTGCCTTGTCATCTGGGCCAAGAGTCATGTAGCCATGTGGGCATTCTGTTAACCTTCAATGCTACAAATCATGACGTGGAATCAAAGTTGTGTCCTTTCTGCCCTCTGTTGGTCCTTTGCCCTTTAAAAGAATAATGCAGCGTGGTGGATTCTCTGTGGGTAGGTTGAGAGCAGGTACAGAAGGACATCCAACACCTTCTTTGCTTCGTGTGGAGCTTTCTAACTGCTGGGAGGGGCCAGGGCTGCCATCGACTCTGTACACAGGTAAGCACTGAACTTTGTTCTGAGTGACTCTGGAGGTGACAGAGCTGGGTAGGCCATGTGTGTTCTGGCTCCAGGGCTCTTTCCTTGCTACCTGGTCCTCACATCCCTCCCAAGCCCTATCCCACCTCAGGCCGTGTCCCCTCACCATTCTCAAACAGAACCTTGGCCCTGCCATCCAGGACCTGTGAGACTGTGAGCCAAAGCCTCCCTCTTTTTAAGCCTCGATTTCACCCTCTGCTAACCGGGGCTCAGAAGGCCTTGAACTATTGCCTGAGTCAAGGAGAGGATGCAGGTAAAGCTCTGACAAAGGGGTTCCCTGCAGTAAGTACCAGGGGCTATTACTGTCTTCATTATTGAGCTTATGGTGATTTGGCTGAAGCTGGGTTCTGAGCCAAAGCAAAACATTCAAATAACGGGCCTGTCAAAAAAAAAATAACGGGCCTGTCTTCACTCTTGGTCTTAACATCATTGTCCCATATCTACCTTCCTTTCTGATTCTATAAACAAAAGAACCTTCTGTGGTTTTTTGTTTGTTTGTTTTTGTTTTCATTTTTGTTTTGAGGCAAGGTCTCGCTAAATTATGCAGACTGCCTCTGGTCTCAAACTTGTGATCCTCTTGCAACTGCTGCCATTACAGGTGTGTGCCACTGCATGGGGCTAGAACCCTCTCTTTAACCCAAGAGATTTGTGGACTGTTACTTGAGCTCCTAAGACGCTTACAGAGCTTCTTGTCAAGAGGAGGTCAGGCGTCTGGCCAGATGACCCTTCCTTCATCTTCCCTTCTGGGGTAGGAACCTCCCTGGAGAGCATTATTGGACACCCCTGCTACAAATGTGGTCCTTCTATGATGTTGCCTGGACACTCACCATCTCCTCCCACTCATGTGGCCACCATGTCCTGCCGACTGTGTCCTAGTGACACATTCAGGCTCTCTTGCCCCATCCACTGCCACTGAGCAGTCCATGCACACTTTTATAGACAATTACTAGCCACTATGTAGACTCTTTGCCTTCAGGCTTTCCTCTGTGAGAAGCCCAGCTTCCAGGAACAGGCTGATCCTTTGCTGGGCCTGGTGCAGATGCTGCCTCTGCTCCCCCTTCGTAAAGAAAATTTTCAATCCCAGGCCATGCACAATCTGGTCACCCCCTGCCTCATTGTGCTGTCCCACAGGGCCCCAGCTCATGCTTCCCAAACCTGTCCAAGTATCAGACTCACCCAGTGTTTTGGAAAACACTGGAATTTCCAGGCCTGACCCGACTTGACTTCCTGAGACTCTCTGAGTGGACACCAAGACTCTGAATGTGTGAAAAGTTCTATGTGCCCCAGACAGCTGCCAAAGAGAACCATGCCCAGCCCCCACATTTGCCACTCAATCCCACCTTGGCACCTGCCACTCTCTCTGCTGACAGCCCCAATCTCTGCCTACTAAACTCTCCCATCCTTCATGGGCCAAGTCAAACATCCATCCCTCCAGGAAGTTCCTCCAGAGTCCTCCAGCCAGCAAGCAGTACGCAGTCCTTTCCCTTCCTCCAAATGCCCCCAAGTCTCATTCCTCCCTCTCTGCCATTTCCTAGCCCTGCCTAGAATCCCCTGCCTTCATTTCCTCTTCTCCTGGGCCTCAGACACAAACTTGAGATACATTCTTGCCTGGTTACTCTTGATGCCCTCCCCGTCTACATAAGGTTGTAGCAGTACTTACCTAGTAGTTATTTTAGGGTTTAGCAAGTTAGTTCATGTAGACTACTTTACATTGTGCAATAAATGTCAGCTATCATAAGCATCATTGCCATTATGCATTTTTGTTCCTGTCTTTATGGCACAAGGTTATGGTCCTCTGTGTGCAGGTGTTTTCTCCCATGAGTTCCCACTGAGAGCAAAGACTACATCTTTATCATCAACAGATCCTCCATGGCAATTGACATAATGTCAGATATCTACAGGACACTCAATTTGCCAAATGGACTGATGACAGACTCTGATGTGTCTAATCTCTTTCCCCTCCTTCCTCTGCCCCCCACCCACTGCTGCTGCTGTAATATGCCCTCAAAGAACTTATCATGACCACAATTTGTAATTGTGTTTACTTTTTGCAATTATTTTCTTATCATCTGACTTTTCGGCCAGGCTCTAACTTCCTTGAAGGCAAGGATCTTATCTTTTTTCCCTCGCTATTGTGTCCACAGAGCCTACCACATGATAAAATACTGTCCAAAATGATTTTAAATTAATTAGCAAACTGATTAATCAAAAATAAATTCATAAACATAAACAGGTCTTTACATTATACTAATATAATAGAGTAAGTTTGATATTAGAGCAGTTGTAGCGAACATGTGCTACTAGTAAATAGAACGAGTCAGGGGTCATGTCATACTCCAGCTCAGTGAGTAGTAACTGGCTCATTGCCTACAGGATAAGGTAGGCATTCAGAGTGAATGACTAGTCAACAGGCTAGTCTAGACACTCTTATCACCTGTGTGACTGTAACAAGTCACTTTATTCTTCTCTTCTGTAAAATGGAGCTAATAATAGTAGAGCTAGCTCATAGGATTATTATGCATATAAAATGCTTATGCAAAAGTGAGTTACTGCGATGATAATGCTGGCTTCCACATAACATTACACACTAGCCTAATTAAGCTTTTATGAGCTAGATTGTGTGGTTCAATTTTCTTATCTGTAAAATAGTGCACTTGAATTCTCATTTTATACTAAAAATGATGAGCTACTTACAAGGGGAAAATAATAATGGAAATTTAGGGCTCATCTGAGTACATCCTAACCCCTGACCAGAAATAATTTCTAGAAAATAAAACCATCATGGATTTTGCTATCTGTAGGAAAGGTTAAGCAAATTTTTAATGCTCCTCATGGAAAAAACTAAACTGAATAATTCTAAAACTGGAACATTCATTGGCCACTCACTTTCCTAGAATTCTGATGATAAACACTAAACATAATTATGAGCCTCATAAAATCCAGGACTAGACATGATCAGTCCGTTCAAAGTCACGTTCAAAATCCCACAATACAGGGGCCACATGTAATCAAAGGGATGGCTTATTTTAACTTGTAGCTCACAAAGTACATCAAAAGTGATTCTATATCTAACACAGCATAGCACATCTCCAAGGCCCTCCCCTCTGCCCTGTAGGCTGTTTTCTGGGAAATGCTCCCTGTTCCAGTGCTGGTAAGATGGCCAGACCTTTCTCCTCCTCCTCCCCAAGGCTGGCAAAACATTCTCTTACTGGAGGACTGAGTGGAGGTGTGGGGGCCCAGGTGGAGGATGGCCCTTGCATTCCCAGCATCTTTCTTCTTCTCTTTTAGTAACTGAGGGTTCTGTTCCCCTTCTCTGACTGTAGGTCGTTTGAGGGAACGACCACCAAGGCCCTGGACAACAGGAGCATGTGAGTCAGATTAGGTGAGGCAGACCCTGCCCTATCCTAGCAGCCTTGCTCTGTTCTACACCAGTTATTTTCTGCCCTCTTAGCCTCTCTAGCTGCTCACGTGCCATTTTTCAAGCCTAATTTCTCAGACTTTCCTTACGTTCTGAGCTATGTGAATGACATCTACCAAATCTGTCGGTGCAACTTATCCAAGTTGATTTGTTGTTTTTCAACCAAACACTAGCTGATACCTAAAAGCCACATAATAAATCGGGTCACCATCTCCGGTCATAAGAATATGGCTGTATCCTTAGAGCAATGAATCTAACCTTAACTGATACAGTTTATTGCAAATCACAGTCAAAAGTCAGCCTTCATGAAATTGGTTTCTACTACCTTTGCCCACTCCCCACCAAAATCATTTGGACATGTCCAAAATTCCTGATGAAGAAAGGAATAATGGTTAGTCATTTTATAAAACCTATATCTACCTTCTAACCTAACAAGAACAACAAAACATACCCACCTTCTATAGGCTAATCAGAGTAATAAAAATAATGAGTAGCAAGGAGTCTAAATACTTGGCCTCTCCGACTTATTGACTAGGTGTCCTCAGCTCAATCACTTAATCTCCTTGATCTTCCTTTATCTTGTGTTTGAAAATGTGGAAATGAATGTTGGCTCTCTCCACTTTTCAAGATTGTTGTAAGGTCAAGATTAGAAAATCAAATGAAAAACTGCCTTGAGCCAGGCAATGTGGTACACGCCTGTAATCCAAGAAACTAGGGAGGCTGAGGCAGGAGGATTGCAAGTTTGAGAACAGAGGAAGCCTGGACAACTTAGCAAGACTCTTTCTCAAAATAAAAACTAGGCTGGGGTGGAGCTCAGTGGTGGAGTGCTTGCCTACCATGCATGAGGGCCTGAGTTCAACTCCCCCAATGCTGAAAACAAAACAACAAAAAAACTGCCATAGAAATCACTAACTCTGTGGTCCAGGCAAATCTTAAAGCCATTCATAAGCACTGCCTTCTCCTAACCAATTCTTCCTCTTCTTACCATCCCTGTCTCAGCTACAGCTCCCACTTCTTTCTCCTCCCTACAGCTGTTGGAATCTATGCAAGCTAAACTCTCCTTTCTCAGCTACCATTACAGATCAGGATAAAATACACTGCAAAGGTCTATAAGTCCCAGTAGTGTCCTACTTTCAAAATGTAAATTCCTCATTAGACTGTGCCCACCCCAATTTTTAAAAAGCGAGTCCCAGCCAGGGCACGTGCAGTCACACTCAGTGCCACTGAGAGGGCCAGTGCTGCGCCACTCGGCATTGGGTTCCTGAGGACTGAAATTGCCTCTGCACTTTGCTTTTTCCTTTTCCTTTTTTTTTTCTATTAGAAGTTAAGCTACAAGAAAATGTTCCTCACTCTGAACTCTTGAAAGAATCATACTGCAGGGCACCTTGGTAAACTAGAGATCTTGACCAAAATCTGCACTTATGAGTGGTTTCTACTCGATTTTCTGTTTGAGGAAAAAACAAACTAAGCAATTTTGCAAGAGGTGGAGAGGCGCTGGGAGGATGTGGACAGTGAAGGAGGAGGAGCGGCTGCTCCGACTTGGGGAGTGCTGGGGAGAGAAGTGGGAGCGGAAGGCTGTGGCCATCATGGACTGCGTTCAGAGCAGGCACGATCTCCATGGCCCTTTCCTCATCATGGTGACAAACTGCTAAATTGCAGCACATGGAGCCTTGTCTAGGTGCTACCAGCAAATCGCCTCCCAGGGCAGTGTGGCCTATTACTAACTGCAGCCACTGTCACTTGGGGGCTCTATGTGCCAACAAGCTGCGCTAGTGGAGGGGCAGTGTCTCTGTTGCTCAACTATTTACTGCCCTTGACTCAGGTAGTCAGCAGCAGCCCCCCACTCCCACTTTTATCTTCTGCCTTGATACAGTGAGGGTCCAGACCGGGGTTCCTCTGCAGCCCAGGCCAGCACAAAGAGGACACACAGCAGCAGTGTTGCAGCTGGTCCACGGCGAGTGTGGCACCTGAGCAAGAAGGAGAGGTATGTGCCTGTTTAACTCAGCAGAATGCAGGGCAAGCTGAAGTCCTAATGAGCCATTTGGAGGGTAATCGCCCAGGGTGACCTCCAGCAGGTAGCAGTGCCCTTCTGGCCACAGAGCCAGCTCGCCCCATTGGTCCTGCCTCCCTTCAGCCATCAGCCTTCGTTGGCTCCTTACCTGACTGCCTAGCCTGGACTATGCTAATGACAAACAGCCTCCCAGCTCCCACCTCCAGTGGCTTATCTTCAGCACGGCCCTGGTGACCATTTCCTTGCTCTCCAAAAGCACCTTTGGGAACTC
Source organism: Pedetes capensis (assembly GCA_007922755.1). NCBI lineage: Eukaryota > Metazoa > Chordata > Mammalia > Rodentia > Pedetidae > Pedetes > Pedetes capensis. The sequence goes on from VMDO01022152.1 coordinate 31,766, forward strand.
CAGACAGTGCTTTCTCCTTACCTCCTCCTTTGGCACCTCTTCTTTATCCTTGGCAACCCAACTTTGTGGTTACAGGACAGACTTTAGAATCAGATGGATTCACAGAGTCAAATCCACTTTCCTTTTACCAGCTGTGTGGCCTTGGGCAAGTTCCTCATTCTCTCTGAGCCATGGGGTCTTGAATGGAATAAAAAACACCTCCTTCACAGGGTGTTGTGAGTGCCATGAATGAGCTGGCGTGATGGGAACATAAGAACCCTGGAACCCCTTAGGTTCCCTGCTGAAAATCTTTCCTCCCTCACTTGCCTGAGAGGCTGCTCTGCACCACTTGGCCCAACCCTCCTTCCTCTGGCCAGCTAATCCATAGGCTTCTCTGGGCCCATAATGTCCTCATTAGCAAAGGGTTTGAACTGAAATATCCAGAAACAAATCAACTGGATCCATCAATAGTTATTCTCTTTGTTCAACCTTTAGATATGTCCAGAATCCAATCCTTCCCCCTCACCTCCTGGGCTTCCAGCCTGGGCCAGACCCATCACCTCTCATGTGGATCACTGTGTTGGTCCCTTAGCTGCTCTCTCTGGCTTCACCACCCTCCAATTGTCATCTTCACACTGTAGCCAGAACACATCCACTACCTGGCAGTGCACCAGGTGCCTCCTCTGCTCCCACTGCTCACGTTACAGGTGCCACTCAGCTCTGGGTGAAGCAGCCACTGTGCTGCCTCTTGGAACTCACCCCCATGGATCCCTCCTCATGTCACACAAGATACTCAGGCCTCTTTCCTGACCTGTGGACATTTCAAGCAGCACCCTGTCTTGGGCTTGCTGCCCAGATTTTTGGGTTGGCCTCGGAGGCTATACAGATCACAGCTCACTTGCCTTTGGTCTTGGTTCCAATGCCCATGGCCAGGGCTCAGCCTGCTGGTCAGCGGTCACTAACACAGCCGCAGCCCACTCCATCATCTTTCTCAGCCCCCAACTCAATGTAGTGCTTCTTCACAGCAGCATTCCCACCTCAAATGCCCTGTCTTTATTTGTTGACCAGCTGTCTCCCCTACAATGTCAGCTGACGACAGCAGGGACTGCACTTCGATATCTGCCACCTCCCCAATGCTTAAAAACAATGCCAACCTTGCAGGTGTTTCAAACGTTTATGTGGAATGAATGATTGGGTGGGCAACGCTGGAGTCTTGACCTAAAAATCCACATGAGGCCATGAGGAAGCAAGGAAGTCACCCAAAATGCAGCAGGGAGAGGCAGGAGGGTAGAACAGACACACAGAGAGTGGCAGGAGATAGGCCATGTGCTCCAGAGAGAAGGACGGAAGAGCTGCTGTTCCTCACACACACACACACACACACACACACACACACACACACACACACACACACCCCACTGGTTATGGTAGGACTCTGAGTTACACTACATGACCGCAGTACGTAGACCCCTCATGCAGAACCAGCACACAGGAGCCGTTAGCGTGCCGTGTGCAGTGCTCTCCACCTAACGCTCTGGCTAGGAGCAGCTCCCAAGGAGAACTCTCTGCATTCCTCACTCTCCTGCAGTTTTGTTTCCTGCAGAGTCACAGATGAAAACACCCCTTGGCCGGGCTCCACTCACCTGGGTGCCTACTTTGCATGGCATTTCTGGTCACCCCACCTGGCCTGGCATCTCCATGCCATCTCCCTTGCCCTGGCTCCCCATTCTAATGGCCCTGTCTGAAAGTAACACCTCCGATTTTCAATTATTCTGGTCAGAACTTTAGAAGTCAGCTGTGGCCTCCATCTCTACGCCCTCTATCTGTCCACATAGCTTGTTAGTTCTTTCCAAACACTTTCTGGGGTCAACCTTTCTTTCTCATTTCTACAATTCCCGTTTATGGTGCTTCATCGGGGAATCTTTCTCAGTCAGGTCTCTATGTATGCACTTTGTTGTTGTTAGGTGCCATCGAGTCAGTATCAGACTCATAGCACCCTCATAGGGTTTTCAATGGCTGACTGTTTTGGGATTGCCTTGGGAGTGGATTGCCAGGTCCTTCTCCCATTTTTGCGGTGCTGGGAATTGAACTCGGGACCTCAGAGACTGCAGTGCAGCACTCTACCAAATGAGCTACATCCCAGTCCATGTATTCACTAGTCACCCTTGTATTTCCTTTATTTCTTTCTCCTTTTTTTTCCCTTTTTTCATTACTTGTGAATTGAACCCACGGCCTTGCACCCAGTAGGCAAATGTTCTACCGTACCTGCACACCCAGCCCCCTTTTTTGTATTTTTTAATTTTGAG
>VMDO01022153.1:0-27603 GCA_007922755.1 Pedetes capensis
AGGCTTAACTTAAAATAACTCAAATTGGCATCTGATTTAACTAGATAATCACTAAATTTCCTATTTAGTTATTCCTGGAAAATGAATTATAAAAGAGATTAGAGTTTAGATGTTAGTATGTTTTAGGATAGTAGGTATGAGAGAAACATATTCTAAGTATTTCACTTAATCTTAACTGGAATTTACCATATGAAATTACTCCCAAATAGCAAATAAGTCTAGCTGCATGGTAAATATTAGAAAATAGTAGCAAAACATTTATATGATGTTGGATAGTAAAACAAAGTTTCTGGAAGGAAACAAAAGGAATATATGGAAGGTAATAAATGTACAAAAATAAAGGGAGGAATTATATAGCTCTTGTCATATACTAAAATAAGGTGCATGTGTGCTTGGACATGGCTAGGTATAAAAAGGAACTTTGGTGAGTAGCCTTGATTAACGATCAAAGCATCTTCCCAGATGTATATGGTCCAATTTAGAAATCACTGAAAGATGTCTTTTAATTTGCGGTTGTTGGCTGAATGTGATGCATTGATTTTGATTAATTTTGTTAATTTAATTACCGAGGCATTAATCATTGTTTTTAGTTGAACAAGTTCTTGTTATCTATACAACTGAACTATCTTCTTTTTATACACATGTATTTATAGTTATGGATTTATGACTAGCTGTTTTTGTGTGTATAAATAGTATAAACATTAATACATATGTATGTATGTATGTATTCACCTGCATACATTCAAACTCTGGGAACAAACAAAGCCAGTGCAAATATTCTTTTGCACAGAGTTATCTATTGCTAATATTTGCAATTTTAACAAGAAATACGTTGGGTGTTTACATAGTTGTATGTATGAAACATTAAAAATTGGAATTGCCACTTTTACTTTTATAAAGAAATTATATTTCTACTCATTTTGTGGAAGAAGTTTCAATGTTTCTACACATCACAGGTTGTTGAAAGCAGTATTAATGATACATATGATGAGCGATTATATCTCATTATCTCTCCACTTATATTCTCAAGAAAATTGAAATATGCAATCATGAGAATTGTGTGTGTACAGCATACGGTGTTTAATAAAGACAGAACAAATACCTTTTTAACATACCCATGATTTTTGCACCACTGCTTTATGAATATATTTATAAATCAGTGGTCTTATTTCTTCAGATAATGAATAGCAAATGTTTATTTAAACCCTGGGTTGTTTACCAAAACACACATCCAAAGTTAGGCATTACACAATTACAGAAAATGACTTTAATAAACACAGAAAAGAAACAAACAAAAAACCATGTCTTTACTGCTGGGAAAAGTGTAAAGTAATTTATGAATATGAAAAATATTATATAAAAATATTAAAAATATGAATATGAAAAATATTATATAAAATATTAAAATATGAGTATGAAAAATATTAATCACATTTGTTTTATCTTGAATTTTAAAAATCCAAGTTTTTAAACGTTTTTGGTAAGTTTTTAAGTATTTGTTTAAGGTAAAATGCAGTTAGTTTTATTTATGCTTGCATATTAGCAGCAACACTCTGAAAATCTCCAAAAATATTTGTCACAGACTCTTTTATTTCTTTATTAAATTCTCCAATACACTTCCAGATTTGTTTCCTCAATTAACTTACTTAGCACATCTATTTTAGTTGATAATGCAATGACAAAACTTCAGTTTAATTTGTGGGGCTATATAAAATATCTCAAGTAATGTGTATGTGGATTTTATTACTTATATGAGGCATAAATTGTAACTTTATAAGGTACTTAGATGTGAGACTGAGTTGTCATGATAACTGAAAATTAGACAAATATTCAATACTAATGCTTAAATGAGTGTTATATATAAAAAATTCAGTTCAAGAAATATTAAGTTTTTCTTATGTAATGTTGCTATTTCTGGACAGTAGTGAATAAAACAGATAAGATTATTTTCTTTCTTGAAATTTACAATAAAATAAAATTGAAATATAGAAAGTAAATGCGATAGATTAAATACTGCTGCACATTATCTGCCATTTCTCCCATAGAAAGACAAAAGTTATTTCTGGCCTTCTCAGTCTGGGTACACTCTGTGTGACTTGTTTAGATTAAGAAAATGCAGGAGTAAAGAGTTATTACCGGACTGCAAAATACCTGCCCCAGGGAGAAAGTGTCACCTAAAAGGAAAGAGGGACTGGGATTTAGCTCAGTTAGTAGAGAACTGCGCTGTAGTCTCTGAGGTCCCGTGTTCAATTCCCAGCACCGAAAAAAATGGGAGAAGAACCTGACAATCCACTCCCAAGGCAATCCCCAAACAGTCAGCCATTGAAAATCCTATGAGGGTTGCTATGAGTCAGATACCGACTCAACAGCACCTAACAACAACAACAACAACAAAAGGAGAACAGAGAATAGAAGGTTATGAAGATGCTCTAATAGTAAGCGTCAGCTGAACTCCCTGCTGATTGCTCGCAGTTGCCAATTTTGCAATGGAATCATTTCAGTGCCCATGCTAGTTGAGTCTCCAGATAACTCTCACTCCAGACAACGTTATGTACAGCAGAACCTCTCCCTCATCAACCTTTAGAATCACAGCAAACAGCTTGTGATTCTTGCAATATTAAATCAGAATGATTTAAGGCACAAAAGAAAATAAAAACATAAGCTATAAAGTTTTATTATGTGTTAGTTGAGAGGAGAAGAGGGGAGGGCTTATGGATTTAGCTATAATGGTCAGGGTAAGACTCATTAAAATGTGTTGTTTTAGAGCCAGGCACGGTAGCACTGGCCTGTAATCCCAATGACTAGGGAGACTGAGGCAGGAGGATCATGAGCGTTATGCCAGAGATGGCCTACATAACTTAGTGATACCCTGTCTCAAAATAAAAAAAAAAATGAGGCTGGAGGTGCAGCTTCGGGGGTAGAGCCTGGCATGCACAAGGCTTCTACTTGCCAGACTGTTAAAAAATAATGTGGTATAGTGAGTATGCTAAGGGTCTCATAACATCTGGAGCTTGTTTTAGTACTCTTTTTCATTGTTGTTAGGTGCTGTCCAGTTATGTCTGACTCATAGTGATCTTCATAGGGTTTTCCAAAGGCTGACGATTTCAGGATTGCCACATCCTTCCCTCCTTGTTTAGTACTCTGTTGTTGTTGTTGTTGTTGTTGTTAGGTGCCCAGGAGTCGAGTCCAACTCATAGTGACCCAGTGTACAGCAGACCGAAACACTTCCTGATTCTGTGGCAGGAACATGATCTTATTTATATTTAAGCACATTGTTGCAGACACTGTGTCAATCTATCTGGTGGAGGGTTTTCCTTTTTTTAGTTGACCTGTCACTCTCCCAAACATGATGTCTTTCTCTAGGGATTGATCTCTCCTGACTACATGTCCGAAATATGTAAGACTCAGTCTGGCCATTCTTGCTTCCAAGGAGCACTCTGGTTTTACTTCTTCTAGGACACATCTGTTGGTTCTTTTGGCAGTCCACGGTATATTCAATAGATGTCTCTAGCACCACAATTCAAAAGCATCGATTCTTCTCCTGTCCCCCTTGTTCAATGTCCATCTTTCACAACCATATGATGAGACTGAAAATAACATGGCATGAGTCAGGTGCACCTTCATCTTCAATGTGACATCTTTACTTTTCAATACTGTAAAGAGATCTTTTGCCACAGCTTTTCCTAGAGCAATGCATCTTTTGATTTCTTGACTGCTGCTTCCACGGGTGTTGATTATAGAGCCAAGCAAAGCAAAATCTTGGACAACCTCAATCTTTTCTCCATTTATTGTGAAGTTTCATTCTGACCCAATTGTAAGGACTTTTGTTTTGTTGATGGTTAGTACTCTAGTACTGTGATATTCAAATCCATTTATTGCCCTAGATGCTTAACACAATACTTTTCCATGGTTCAGGGAGATTTGACATAAAAATTTCCTGAGATCCTTTCCTCCTAATAATGTTTGAAAATTAGTTAAATCAGGCTTTAACACAGTTTGAAGGAAAAACAAAAACAATCCATTTAAGATTATTTAGCATTACGTAGTACATTCAGTTTAGATATTGTTGGTTTACTTAAATAAATGAAGAGAACAAATAGTTAACACTCACTTGGGGTTGTAACAAGCAGGTAGATGACAAATGAGGTGGTGAGATATTAAAAAAATTAAAGTGCCTGACCATGATGTATATGAAGTAAAGATTTTCTGATTGGCAGCAAATATTTTATGTGAAAATACATAAATTAATTTTGTTCCCTATAGACACATACACACATATACACATGTATTTGTTATGACTTTGGCTGATAAAAAAAACATTTATGATAAATTCAGAATCCAGTCACAAAAATGAATTTATATTCCTATAGATCAGACAGCCTGCAGCCACACCACTGTGGTGTCCTACCTCGGAAGCTAAGCAGAGAGGGGCCTGGTTAGTACTCAGATGGGAGACTTCCTGGGAACACCAGGTGCTGTAGGCTTGGGAAAAGGATCCAGCAGCCCACTCCCAAAAATTATCAGCCATTGAAAACCCTATGAATACCAGAGAAGCACTAACAATACTATTCCGTCTATTGTACATAGAGTCACTATGATTCAGACACCAACTCACGGCACCTAACATAAATACTTCTCTACCTATCTACCGATGGATGTTTGTATGTGTTTGTGTGTGTTTATGTCCATTTCCAACTATATTAAGCATTTCATGAGTTCATACTGTGATTCCCATACCTTGTAGATCATTGTATCCATCCTCTCATATTTGTCTATAACCTCCTCATACAACACTGGGAAATATAGGCCCCAACATCCAGGATCCATTGACTTAATTGTTGAATTTAGGAATACATATATAGTAGTATTAGAACTGTTGAACAAGTGCCCTGTGGAAAACCATGTTACAAATTGAATACAGTACTATGTACAGAAGATTTAATTTTACAAATGGTTCACTGCTCCATGAGAAAGGAGGAAAGTCAAAGAAAATTTAAAAATGGAGGAGAAAAATGAAAAGTATATTAAAAAATAAGTAAAGAAAAAGAAGAGAAAAGGAAAGAAAGAAAAAGTTCACATTACACTTTTCCTTCCCGTGTCCATATTTATGATCCACATGTCCCTGGGCACAAAGCAAATTCACAATGAAAAAGAGCGAGACATGTTCTAGTTGAAATTGTTCTCGTTGACTACTAAGATGTTATTTAAAGTTCTAGAAATTTTTCTGTTTTGTAAAATGAAGATAACAAATGTATCATAGAATTATTACTTGATAAAAAATATTGGAACAAAACCAGACACTGTAGCTATGTAATAAATGATCCATATCCTTGATGTAGCCTGCAGCTGGAGCACTGAGGCATCAGATCTTGGAAAGTAAGCAGGACTGGGCCTGGTTAATCCTTGGATGGGAGACCACCTGGGAACATCAGGTGCTGTAGGCTTAGGAAAAGGACCCAGCAACCCCCTCCCAAAAATCAATCCACCATTGAAAACCCTATGAATAGCACAGAAGCACTGATAATAGTGCTTCACCGGTTGTACATATGGTTGCTATTAGTCAGACACTGACTTGATTGCACCTAACATTTAGCTCAGTTGGTAGAGTGCTGCGCTGCAGTCTCTGAGGTCCCGAGTTCAATTCCCAGCACTGCAAAAATGGGAGAAGGGCCTGGCAATCCACTCCCAAGGCAATCCTGAAACTGTCAGCCATTGAAAACCCTATGAGGGTCGCTATGAGTCGGATACTGACTTGATGGCACCTAACAACAACAACAACAACAAAAGTTATTGATGTAATGAAAGGAATGCTGAACCTACATTAACATCCTGTTTAGATTCAGGGCTCTCCCACTAAAATATGCATACAAAACTCCAATGCCCCCTTTGTCAGTGCATCCCAGTGAATTGTTCTTAACTCATGTGATGTGATTTCTTGCAACTTCATTATAGGTTTTAGTGATACAGTTAATAAACTCTTTGCTGACTACTTCAAAGTATCTTAACACTTGTTTATATGTGAATTATACCTTTTCATGGGAATTGGGAATTACTATTTAAGTAGCTTTGTTTCCTTCTGTAATGTTTAAACAAAACTCAGTAGAGTTGAACTTATGTATGTATATACCAGTAGTATATGCCAAACTATTTAATTGCTCAGATAATTAAGAAGCCTAAAATAACAGTGCCCTTATATACCAACCATCAGTGTTCAGCTATGGTTTCTAATAGCAATTTTAATATCATCCTTTACTGAAATAATTGGGCCTTCTTAATAAATGGCTAATTTTAGGTCAGAAAAGGGAGTATAAGAAATGAATATGGCATATACTGTCATGATACAAAGTATAGAAGTTACACACCTGCATACACATACACACAGAGGCAGACAGATAGACATGCACACACAGAGCCAAAAGGAAATAGGATAAAGTGAAAGATCTCCCAAAGATCAGAAGTAGCGCAATTTGAACAATAAAACAATTAAGTGGATTAAATTATAATCCAGTATATAAACACATATCATTAAGTCCATCATGATATATGTTGCAAATAGACAAAACCCCAAGCAGAACAATTCTAAATACTTTGTATGTATAATCCTCCTCAAAAAGGTCGAACATTAATTAGATAGACCAAATAATCTTCTGTAAATATGTTGTATAATTATCATTTCCATTTGCTGAAAATGTATGAGTCAGTGTAATAAGGAGGAATAAGTCTATATATCTAAGGTATAGTAAGATAACTGCAGTTAATAATATTATATTGCATGCTGGAAAATGGACATTTATCAAGAAAGTAGATTTCAAGTACTCTCACCTTTGGAGAGTGAGAGAAACCTAGAAAACTTTCTTAACCTTTTTTTTTTTTTTTGGTGGTACTTGGGGTTTGCACTCAGGAACTTACATGTACTTTGCAAGTGCTCTACCACTGGGCTGCACCCCGAGTCCATTTTTATTTTTTATTTTGAGACAGTATTGCTACGTTCTGCAGGCAGCCTCTTGCATTGAACTGATGATCCTCCTGCTTCACCCTCCAGAGTGGGTGGGATTACAGATGTGTACCACTATGCCTGGCTCTCATTTCTTAATTCTCTAGTTAAGAAATACTTGAAGATCTTTTTTTTTATTAGAAATTTTTAATGTACAACTCAATGTGTTTCATTCTGACATGCATTTCATTGTGGAATTTCAATATATGTGTTTCACTGTACATTGCGAAGATAACTTACCCTCTTGTGCACCTCCTCCTTCTTCTATGCCCTCACCAAAGGCCTCTCTTCTACATTGCATGTCTTTTTGTGGGATTATTTTTCTATATATCCTTGCATTCCAATTATGGTTAAGGTCCAAACTTTTATCTAGTAATCTATCTTTTTATATTGTCAGTAGTGTTACATGAATAATCTAGCCCATTTGTATTATTACCATTCTTTGATATTATTTGTATTATTATAATTATTTCCCAAACTATTAAAGTGGGGTTGTTTACTTTGAGGTCACCCTCTCTCTCATTCCTCTCTCGTCCTTGCTCCTCCTCTCCCTCCTTTCTTCTCCCGTCATCTCATCCTTTTGCTAGATCCCTTCCTCCTTATTTCCTCTCTCTAACTTGTCCCTTCTCTGCTAAGTTGACTTTAACTTTTCATTATGTTCCAATTTCTGTATAGGATTTTTTCCTTCCTTTTAATTTTGATTCAGGTCCCACATGAGTGAGAACATATGGTATTTCTTTTTTGGACTTGTGTTCGTTCACTTAAAATAATTTTCTCCAATTCCATCTATTTTGTGGCAAATGACATTATGTCATTTTTTTGATTCTTGACTAGTATTCCATTGTGTATCTGTACCATAATTTTTTGTCCAGTCTTCTGTTGATGGCACTTTTGTTGATTCCATATCCTTGCTATTGTGAAAAATGCTGCATTGAACATGGAGATGCAGGTGTCTCTGTGGTATGACTCATCTCCCTTTGGGTATATTCCCAATAGTGTTAAAGCTAGGTCATATGGTAGATCTATTTTTAGTTTTCTAAGGTACCTCCATATTAATTTCCAAACTGGTCTGACTAATTTATAGCTCTATCAGCAGTTTGAAAGGGTTCCCTTTTCTCTGCAACCTCACCAGCATTTGTTGTTATTTGTTTTATTGATCTTGACCATTCTTATTGGAGTAAGGTGGAATCTCAGAGTTATTTTGATTGCATTTTCCTGATGGCTAGGGATATTAAGCATTTTTTTTCATGTGTTTCATGGCATTAAGGGCCTCTTCATTTGAGAACAGTCTGTTAAGTTTCTTTGCCCATTTGTGTATTGCATTATTTGTTTTCTTGAGTATTGTTTTCTTGAGTTCTTTATAAATTCTGGAAATTAGTCCTTTGTCTGATGTATAGGATGCAAAGATTTTTTTCCCCATTCAGTGTGGATTTCCTTGACTCTGTCGATTGTTTCCTTTGCTGTACAGATGTTTTTAATTTCATGTAATCCCATTTGTCTATTCTTGTTGCAATTTCTTGAACAATTGGAATCCTATTAGGGAAATACTTTCCTTTGCCTATATGTTGGAGCATATTCCCACTTGATCTTATATATGGAAACAGAAATGCAGATTATGGGAGAAGGAGATGGCAATCCACTCCCAAAACAACCCCCAAAACAATCAGCCATTGATAACCCTATGAGGGTCACAACACAACAACAAATGTAGAATAATTAAATATAATTTCTTTCAGAGACATCTTTATATTCTAAAAAAATAAACTTTTCTTATATATGACTAAGAACAGTATTTTACTTGAATTGGTGAAAAGAGGAATGCATGAAAATGGCTTTTATAGAGGCTAATGTTTCCCATTCCACTGGAGTTATATGATTACAGATGATACAGTCCATGTAGTGATTTCAGAAGTACTTGAGTTAGAAAAAATACTTGGAGCATTAAATGGGTGCTCATTATTTTTAATTTGTACTTAATTCTCTTTATTGTACTTAATATCTCTTAATTCTCTTGATTATTCCCCTTGAGATTTTCTCTTCAGCCAGCATGTGTGAGTATGTGTGTGTGCATGATTACACTTAGTATAAAAAACAGAGAATCCTACTCATACAGACTCATGTAATCATAAGAAAGCATTGAGGACTCACAGTATGTAATACAAAATTAATTTAAGGATGAATTTGAAAAACATGTCTAGTATTTGGGAGAAGTGAGGACCACCCTTAATTTTGTTGGTAAATACTTTAAAAATAAAAAATAGTAATTGTCACAATAGCATTTAAAAGTTAAACACAATATTCTTTTATCTACTCTTTTCTCAAAAATAAAAATTAGTACTACATATAACTTCAGCTTGTTGTTGTTATTAGATGCCATGGAATTGGTCTCCAACTCATCATTACCCTACTTGCAACAGGGAAAACACTATTGTCAGTGCTTCTCTGCTGTTCATAGGGTTATTAGTGGTGGACTGATTTTTGCAAGTGGGTCACTGGGTCCTTCTCCAAGCCTACAGTATCTGGAGTTCCCAGGCAGTCTCCCATCCAAGTACTAACCAGGCCCCACCCTGCTTAGTTTCTGAGACCTGATGGAATTGGATGCCACAGTGCTATGGCTGCAGGCTTAAATTCATGCAGAAAAATTTAAAAAGTCTCACCAACATACTTTTTGTGTGCTGTACAGATGAAGCTATAATTTTACATGAAAATTATGAATAATGTGTCAAAATTTACATGAAAAAAATCTTGACCAGTAGACACAAATGGACAGTAGAATATACTGCTGTTTAAAGCAAAACATAATTGGATAGACCTTATCATATCTAACCAATTTAAGGTTTTATCTCTTAAATATAGGAGAAAATAGGGAAGAGAGAAAAATTGATGTATTCGTGATATCATTCACATAAAATGTATTATACAACAACTGAAAATGAAGCATGTTTAATGACAAGACAAAAAAGAAAGGATTACTTCAGGGACTGGCAAAGTAAATAATATGCAGGATTGAAAATGACGCTGACAAAGGAGAAAATTATTTGCAAAAATAGATAATAGGTTTTAGAAACAAAATGTTGAATGATTATATGTGGATTTCGCATCACTAAAATTACACACTCCTATGCGTCTGTCAGCTTGTTGTGCTGGGAGGGCTTGCATGTTGCTGTGATACTGAAAGCTATGCCACTAGTATTTCACATACCAGCAGGGTCACCCAAGTAAATAGCTTTCAGCTGAGCTTCCAGATTAAGACAGACTAGAGAGAAGGAATCTCCAGAAACAATTGTTGTTGTTAGCTGCCATTCACTCAGGTCCAAGTCATAATGACCCTCTTAGAGGTTTTAATGGTTGATTGCTTCAGGAGTGGGTTCCAACATCCTTCTTCCGTTTTTTTGGTGCTAGGGATTGATCCCTGGTCCTCAAAGAGTGCAGCAGGGCACTCTACCAACTGAGCTAAACCTAAGCTCTGCCCCGAAATAATTAACCGTTTAAAACCTTATGAATATCAGAGAAGCACTGTCAAATAAAGTGCCAGAAAATGAGCCACTCAGACTGGAAAGCATTCAAGAAACAACTAGGGAAGAGTTGCCTCCTCAAAGTAGAGTCAGTATTAATGACAGGAGTGGAGTAACGCACCTGGGACCTCCTTTTCTGATGTAGCAGTGACTCAAAATGACTAGAAACATAGTGACTGCAACAGTGGGCTCAAACATATAAAGATCCTGTGCATGGCACAGTGTCTGGGTAGTGCTTCTTTCTGTTGTAAACAGTCTCTATGAATCAGATATGACTTGTTGGCACCCAACAACAACTAAATTACACGGCACTCTTCATTAACTTGTAATATAGTCATTTGGAAATGGAAGTCCTTTTTACTAATTTTAGTATGTTCTGTTGACTCCATATATTCACAGTATTAGAATATCTTCTTAATATTTGTTTACCTGTATACTTAACTGAACTTCATTGCATTCATTTGTTCATTCATTTATTCATCAAATATTATCGAATACTTATTATATGTCAAATATTTTACTAGGTCTTATGGATTCCTACAGTTAAAAAGGGAGATGGCCTCTCCCTTCAAGTTTACCAAACCGCATGTATTACATTCAGGAAAATGGGACTAAGCAAATGAAGAGAATTTGTAAATGAAATAGAATGTTAAGATGGATAACTTAGGATGGAAAGCCTTGGTTAGGGTGATTAGATATAAAAGGCATGATGGATTAGAATAAGATGACCATAGTACATTCACAATTGACTAGCAACACACTGATGAATGTATCAATATAAATAAGAAGTTGAAGTCAATAACTGTCAAGTTCATAACCAGTTAGTGGTCTTGGTCACATCACACATAGTCCAAATATTTTAGTACTCTTCCCTAGTGTTAAGTTTTTGAATGACAAAAATGTACTGTAAGTTTTTAAAGAATGTTAAAGTTTGTCATGAGTTTTTTAGGCCATTTTCAGTTTTATTGAGAGTTTTCCTTAACTCGCTCTATATGTAATGTATTATACACAGATTATATATGTATATATATACATATATATACACACACATATACATTTCTGTTTCTCAGCTTTAGATTATCTTATTATCTCATTTTCTATATAATTCTTCACTTGAATATTGATTCTAAACTTCAAGAACAAGAAATCTTTAGGGATATGTCAAAACTATTATAACAATATATGTATTGAATTCTGACATATCTTCTAAATCATCCATTTTCCAGAGTCTGAGCAATTACTCCATTGTTTGTACTCATATGAAAAAAAAATGCCTTGAAATCTTTATAGTCTTCTCTGAAGTGCACTTTTTGATAGTTAATAGCTGCCATCAATATAAATAAATTTTAACAGCCTCGGACATTCTGTTCCCAAATTTGTATTTTTTTAATGTCATTTCCCTGGTAGAGGAGCAAAAGTCCTCCTGATTTTCTGCTCTCAGATTGTAATTTTCATCAATTAGTTAAAGTTCTCAAGTTCTTCGCCTAATGTGTGTAAGGAGCTTTTAGGAGCTTTTAGACTTAAGATCTATTCTAAATACTCCCAAGAGATGGCTTTCATATACCACATCATTTAAAATATACTAGAATAATTATTTTTTTCCATCTAGATCATCTCACAAGGGTCTAGTTCCAATTGAAAATATTCTTGGAAATTGCAAATTATAATTTCTGCATTTAACAATAGAGACTTAAATATCCTCAGCTAGCTACCTCCTCCTGCTCTCTGCATCATTAGACCATATCACTGATTTTATTGGTAATCCATTGTCTAAAGGATGAATTATCCAAATTTTTTCAGAATTATATCACCATAAATCAAATGGTAGTGAGTGGAAGACATTGTCTTTGAAAAATATATTCAGAGACCCGAGTTTTTTCCACTGTGAGTCCTGCTATCTGTCATGACCCTCAGGTATATTTAACTGAAAATGGAGAAAATGGAAAGACAGGAGTTTTTGGTTGGTTTCTATTGGGCGAAGCTGTAAATTCTACACATCATCTCTGCTGATATTGATTTTGCATAATTTCTTTTGCATCATCTCTCCCCAAGAGATGATGCAATCTACTCTCCCAAGTAGAAAATGATTGGGAAGTTGACCTTATATTTGTGTCTAGGAAGAGAATGTTCTATAGCCATACGATCCTAGCATCTCATCTTGTCAGATTTTGGAAGATCAGCAGGGTTGGGCCAGGTTAGTACTTGGATGGGAGGCCTCCTGGGAATACCAGGTGCTATAGGCTTGTGAGAAGGACCTGACAGCCCACTCCTAAAACAAGAGGATATTGAAAATCATAGAAATAGCAGGGAAGCACTGACAATAGTGCCAGACATGGCACAGTGTTGGGGAGTTTGTTGTCTCTTGTACACAGAGTCATGCTAAGTGGAACTCTACCCCATATAATAAGAACAACAGAAAGAAAAGGAAACTAAGTATAAATACAGACTGACCTCCCTTTAGTGTTTACTTGAAACTTTATTAGTTTCACCATCTCTCAGTAACTAGCATTCTTAACATGTTTTGCCTACATTTAGATTCATTCACAAGGAGATTGACAATTAAATAGGAGACAAACATCCTGTATGTGCTACATTTGGGAGAAATTAAGAGTTTTTAAAGAAAGATCATGTTGAAAAATAATATTCCATGGTGGTATTAGATTTCATTTTTGTCATCATCTAGAATTTTTATTTTCTTTAACATTTGTCATAAAAGTTTTATATTGTTCATTTGTTCCTTCAGCTTTTGGAAACTGCTTCTTATATCTTCCACATCATCTCTCTTTGTGGACATCATATTCTAGGGCTTCTTTAATTCTTCAGTTAATGCCTCTCCTTTGCATCAATGGGGGTAATTGTGTGTTTCAGTAGCCTTGACATTTTATGGATTATAATTTTGCCTTTTTAAGAGCAAATGCTTATATTTCTTTTGTTTCTCCTGCCCACAGTTGCTGATTTCTGATATTTATTGGTTTTGAGAGTTATAAGTTTTTGAAATAATAATGAAGGAACTGAGTACACTCACTTCATTATGAAGAGTACATACACACACATGCAGAGTTAAATGTCAAAACACTCAAATGGTGTCCCGTTAGATTTGTTGAGAATGGAATCTTCACAAAACTTCCAGAAAGCTCCAATTCCTTGTTAATATTTTTCTCTGCCTTGAAATTTTTGATATATTTTGCTTTTTGGGCCAAATATACTGACATGTACAAAGTCAGTAAAAGCATTAAGAACACATCATTTATTTCTTTAGGAAAACAGGTCAAGTTTCATATTTCTTATGGTATAACTAATGATTTCTAAGAAGTATTTTCAAATGACTACCTTTTCTAAGAAATGTGAGGAATCACTGCCAAATATTTCATAAAGACACTTGGAGAAATGTTGCCAAATATACTTATTTACAGATGGTTTGAAGGATGAAGTGACTTCTCCCAAACAATTTCAATGTCCACAGTTTCACTTTCACATTGAGTAACTGGAGGATGGAAAGAATAAACTTATATTTAGACATTATAGACTTGAAAACAAGTCAATCTACTCGTAGGTACAAGAGCCACATTATTTAGTCTTGAGCTTCTGAGAGAATCCCTTCTTTCAAAAACAGCAAATCATGTGAACGTCTTGCCTCATCCACTAACTGCTTGAGGTATTATAATAAAAAATGTGGCTTCTGTCCCAATTAGAGTATGAAATTTTGTGTTCAAATAGTTGCCCTTGACAGTGTCCTCTGCTTCAAGCTTTCCACAAACTGAAATATTGAAGAGAGTTATTTTCCTCCCTAAAAATTGTCCTCACTGATAAAGTGTTTATAGAATCCTTGAAGTTAATAGTTACTTCACTTTCCACTTAATAACCAATTGATAATATGAGAATGAAATCAGTTGCATTTGGATATGTATGTGTAAATACACACACTCTACATTTTTAACACAAAGTATAACCTTACAAAATGTGACTTTAAAATGCTTTAGTAGCTGGGTATGATAGTGCACAATTGTAGTCCTAGCAGAGGCAGGATGATTGCAAGTTAAAGACCAGAGGCAGTCTGTAACTTAGCAAGAATCTGTCTCAAAATAAAAATAAATGAATAAATAAAAGTAAAATGAAAAACAGACTAGGGGTACAGCACAGTGGTTGAGAACATGCAAAGTATGTGTGAGGCTTTGGGTTCAACACCTAAGTGCCATAAATAAATGAATAAATAAATAAATAAATAAATAAATAAATAAATGAAAATGCCTCAGTAATAATTACTCTTAGAACCTAAAGAAATCCTCTCAAGGAGCCCCCAACATGTGCCCAGAACTAGAAGTGCTTTATGAGGAGAAGGAAAAGAAATCCTTAGCAAAAAAAATGTGAGGAAGTACGAGACAGACCTCTCTTAAACCCGGGCCCTGTCCATTTCAGTGGTGCATCACTCACTCAGAAGGATATAGACAAATAAATCCTGAAGCTGTAGCACTGTGGTGTGGGATCCCATCAGATCTCAGAAGCTAAGAAGGGTTGGGCCTCGTTAGTAGTTCAATGGGAGACCTCATGGGAAGCCTAGATACTGTAAGGTTGGGAGAAGTACGCAGCCACCCACTCCCAAAAATTCAATCTGTCATTGAAAACCATATGAATAGCAGAGAAGTACTGACAATAGTGTTTCACTTGCTGTACATAGAGTGGCTGTGAGTCAGAAGCCAACTCAATGGCACTTAACAACAAAAACAAAACAAATAAAGCCCATGAACTTGCTGATAAGTAAGCATTGGAAAACTAGTTAACATAATAATAAATTTGTTTATTGAGGTTCAAAGAGGTAAAAAGCTTTGCCCAATGTCCTCTTTTTAATCAACAGTGGAGGAGAAATTATAATCCAGGCCTCTTGATTTATAGCCCATGGTTGTTTCTGTTGTATCATAATGTAGTTGTTATGATGTTTAATTGTGCATGGGATAAAATATTTCAATAAATGGTATTTGAATTCTATTCTAACCCTAAGAATTATTGTAGTGCTTGACTTAATCACATTTTAATCTTGCCATTGCCAAAGGATTGCTTTTGGTACAAATGTAGAATAAAACTATAATAAATTTTATTCTTTATACTTTTATATAGCCTAACAGCTATGATTAGTATTCTAATAAAATATCTGATAAAATTACAAGTGTTTCTTTCTTACCATAAAAAGCCTAGCAGGAAATAAAAAGATTCATAAATACAGCTTCTAGAAACTATGTACATATTGACTTGAATGATAAGCATCACACTGTCAACAAGATAGAGTGATGTGAAGTAGACAGTGTGGCATCCTGTAAATAAGCAGTCACACCATTCTGTTTGAATTTCAAAGCAGCTTTAACAGATAATATTTATTTGCCATAGTGGAAAATTATCAGAATGTACTCTGCCACAATTACTGGCAAACCATAATCTAAGAGTTGAAACTTTAGCAGCTTATTTAAAGTGAAAATACAATGTTAAGGTTCTTATTGATTATTTTCATCCCTGTGACATTGAAAGTATTGGTCAAGCTCTGGGATTCTCTTTTGGCTGCCATTTGCCTGCTAGCAGGGGAAATACTGCAAGGATCTATTAACTGGATAGACTTCAAAACACAGTTTACTAACCAATTTAATTAGAAATGGAGTAATGATTGCAAAAACACTGATTGTTTTCATGATAGCATTATCATAGCATGGTTTAGTAACAAGCCAAGTTAGATTGTGTTTATATTTTTATATTGAAATATTGTTAGTCATTATCACCACAAATTATTACCCTATATCTTGGCTTTTGGAAAATAATCTGTAAAGTTGTACAAGCTATGTTATGTATACTATGAAAAAGCACATTGTATATGATATTTTTACAGATCAATGACTACAGTGAGGCAGTTGAAGTTTATGTAAGCAACAGAAGGACAACATAAACAGCAGTAACAAAACCCCATTTTGAATCCTTACAAACAACTAATAGGAGGATAAAAGAGGCAGTGTATTTTTATGGAATGAAATGTGTCTTCCCTCCAAGTTTATATACTGAAGCCCCAATCCAATGTCATTATACTTTTAGATTGAGACTTTAAGGAGGTAATTGGGTTAAATTATCTCCGAAGTTCAGCTCCTTAATTTAATAAGATGGGTGTTCCTTTAAGAACAGGAAGAAAACCCTAGAGTGTTTGCTCTCTTTCTGCGTGTGCACGCAAAAGGTCATGTCAGAACACAGAGGTAAAAGGGCCTTCTACATGATAGGGAAAAGACATCTCACCAGAAAATAAATTTTCCAGCCACTTAATCTTGGACATTTAGCCTCCAGAGCTACGAGAAAATAAATTCCTATTTTTAAGCAACTCAGTCCATTTTGTTATAGAAGCCTGGGAAAAATTCTGTTCTAAATACTCATATTACTTATGCAACAAATTAATATTTCTTCAGTAAGAATTACAATGGTCAATCAAAAGGTTTGGTGTACATGCATAATATAATGATGCACCACTTAATTATATCATGCATATTTGGCTTAATCTCTGATAAAAATATTAGAAAAGATGGTAAAAATTGATAAAGAAATTGCTATATGTACAGTGGAAAAAGATAATTTGTATCTATCGTCTCTATAATTTAGGTCTAAATGAACTCATAAGTATTTGGCAATGTGAATTACAGCCATATATGTTTTCAAACATAGATATTTATAAACTACATAAATATGTCAAATGCTAAGTCTTACAAGATGATAATATAAAATTTTTTTATTACAAAAGTTATCACAATTAAAAGGGTACTACAGACAAATATGTCTGTGTGATACTTATTATTATTTTATTTTTGTTTTGACAGTCTTTGGACTGCAAACATTGCCCAAATAATGTTTTAAACTTTATTAAAAGTGTGGATAGTTAAGTCTTTCCACCACATTATGATTTTCTTCTATATTATCAAATGTATTTTGAAATTTTATAAGAGAAAATTAGGTTTATAATGCAAATCTCATTGAGACAATAATAATGTCCATTATATTGTAGTTATAACAGAAAAATGATAAAATTAGATAGGTCAGATTGAAAATTTATCTCTGGGATTAGGAAAATTAAAGCCTGAACAGCAAAGATAGCAATATCGGTCTGTTTATCTTATCTATCTATCTCCAAAATGTATAATTTCAGAGTGTACTTAAACATAATATTGAAGAAAAATTTGAGCATCATTTTGCCATGAAATTCATATGGTCTTTAATATATTTTACATTTGTTTCTATTGATTCAGTTCTTTGTAATATATGGACTCTCACTAAATATTAAGTTGAGTAGGTTCTCAGCTTATATTATTCTTTTGTTTCTTATTTCTTAAGCAAATATATTACACTAATTTCATGTAAGAG
The DNA here is from genome assembly GCA_007922755.1 of Pedetes capensis. Taxonomy (NCBI): domain Eukaryota; kingdom Metazoa; phylum Chordata; class Mammalia; order Rodentia; family Pedetidae; genus Pedetes; species Pedetes capensis. The sequence goes on from VMDO01022153.1 coordinate 17,887, forward strand.
GCTGGTTGTAATTTGGGGAGTAAATGGGAAAAAATAAAACAGGTATACTGTAATTTCTCATTTTGTTTTATTTCTGATAAAACACACTGATAGTAACCAAGTGATCACACTAGTAAGTATGATTTAATATTGAAATATTATGAAGGAAAGCTATGTCTACCAGAAGATAATATGTGAAAGGGTAAAAGGTAAAAGGGGTAAACAATTTACTTTTCTAAGTTTATAAAATATTTGGGGTTATTTCAAATAAAATTTATTGAGAAAATAGGTAGTTTTACTCTTCACTAACTTCCCCATTTAAAGCAATACTCGGTAATTTTTTTTTTTTTTTTTTTGTAAATTACCCCTTAAAGCGTTGACCGCCTGGAAGTATTAATGTGCTTACCAACTGTGCCTAAGTTAACATTAAGGATTGTTACCATTTGGTGCTGTCAAGTCTGGTCTGACTCATGCAACCATATGTACAGAAAAACAAAATACTCCCTGACAATGTGCTATGCACAGGATCTTTTTTATTTTTAAGTCCATAGTTGAAGCCACTGTGTTAATCCATCTAGTACCATTAAGGGTTAGTTATAAGTAATTTTAAATAAATATTTTAAATTAAAATAAGATTTATAAATGTACATATGATGACATGTAATATTGATAGTTTACATAACTACTGTAGCAATGCATTCAAACTCTATTTAGAATTTTAATTCCAATTTAAGGGGTTTCAATTTTTCATGTTGATTCATTTTTTTTCTCCTAGTCAAGAAAAATTACATAATATAAAAGTACCAGAAAGTATGACCCCATATTGACAATATGTTGGTAATGTTAGGTGCCCTCGAATAGGAGCTGACTAATAGTGACCCTCTGTACATCAGAATGAAACATGCCCCAACACTATGGCGGGCACATGATATTTGAGATGTTTAAGCCTCTATAACTCTATATGTTGCAGACATTGTGTCAATCCATCTAGTGAAGGGTCTTCCTTTTTATCACTGGCCCACTACTCTCCAAACATGATGTGCTTCTCCAGGGGTTGGATCTTCATGACAACATGTCCAAAATACATAAGATGCAGTGTAGCCATCGTTGCTTTGCAGTACTGTGATTGTCCTTCTTCTAGGACAGATCTGTTGGTTCTTTTCACAGTCCATGGTATATTCAGTATCCATCTCCAGCACTACAATTCAAAAGCATCAATTCATCTCCTGTCTTCCTTATTCAACATCCAGCTTTCACAAGCATATGATGCCACTGAAAATATGATGGTGCCAGTCAGGATCACCTTTGTGACATCTCTACTTTTCAACATTTTAAAGAGGTCTTTCACAACTTTTTTTTTCCCCCAATGTAATGTGTCTTTGATTTTTTTGAATGCTACTTCTGTAAGAGTTGATTATAGAACCAAGTAAAGCAAAACATTGAGCAACTTCAATCTTTTTTCCATTTACCATGAAGTTGCTTACTGACCTAGTTGTAAGGATTTTTGTTTTCCTGATGTTGAGGCTCAATCCACACTGAAGGCTATGTTGTTTGATTATTACCAGCAAATGTTTTAAATCCTCTTCAAGTTCACCAACAAAGGTTGTGTCATCTGCATGATGCAGGCTGTTAATGAGTTTTCCCCTAATCCTGATGCCATGTTCTTCTTCTTGTCAGATTATTTGCTCAGCATAGAGATTGAAGAGGTATGGTGAAAGGTACAGCCCTTATGCATACCTTTCTCAGTATTAAACCAGGCAGTGTTTCCTTTTTCTGTTCAAACAACTGGTTCCTGGTCCATGTACCGATTCCTTATGAGTACAATTTCCTTATAAGTACAAGTAAGTGTTCTGGTATTCCCATTCTTCTCAATATCATCCATAATTTATTAGGATCCACACAGTCAAATTCTTTGCAGAGCAAATAAAATATAGATAGATAGACATCTTTTTGGTATTCTCTGTGTTTGGCTAATATCTACCTGACATCAGCAATGATGTCCCTGTGTCCATGACCTCATTTGAATCTAACTTGATTTTTCTGGCAATTCTCTGTCAATATGCTGCTTCACTCACTTTTGAATGATCTTTAGCAAAATTTTACTTGTGTGTGATATTAATGATATCACTGGATAATTTCCACATTTGGCTGGATCCTCTTTCATGGGAATAGGCACAAATGTGGATCTCCTCCAGTCAGTTGGTCAGCTAGCTGTGTTCTAAATCTCTTGGCATAACAAGTGAACAGCTCCAGTGCTACTTCTGTTTGTTGGAACATATATGTTGATATTCCATCAATTTCTGGAACCTTGCATTTTACCAGTTCCTTCAAGAAGCTTCCACTTCTTCCTTCAGTATCATTGGATCCCGATTAAATGCAACCTCTTGAAATGGTTTTTCATCCACAAATTATTTTTTGTATAAGGACTCTGTGTTTTCCTTCCATCTTCTTTTGATGTTCACTGCATTGTTTAAAAATTTCCCTGTAGAATCCTTCACTGGTGACACTTGAGACTTGAATTTTTTCTTCAATTATTTAAGCTTTAGAAAAACAGAGTATGTGTTTCCCTTTTGGTTTTTGATATCTGGCTCCTTGCTCATCTAATTATAATATTTGATTTTGTCCTTTCAAGCTGTCCTTTGAAATCTTCTGTTTATTTCTTTCTCTAACTTTGTCATATCTTCTTTTCCTTTAGCTGCTTGATGTTCAAGTGCAAGTTTCTGAATCTTTTTTAGCATATAATTTGGTCTTTTGTTTGTTTCTTGTCTTTTTATCAACCATTGGCTTTCCTCACAAATAATGTCTTTGAGGTTATGCCACAAATCTTCTGGACTTAGATCATTAGTGTCTAACATATCACATCTGTTCCTGAACTGTTTCTGAACTCATGTAGGATCTACTCAAGGTCCTACTTTGGTTCTTGTACACTTGTTCTGATTTTCTTCAGTTTCATTTTGAACTTGCATATGAGCAGTTGATGGTCTGATCCACAACTAGCACTGGTCTTGTTCTGACTTTTGATATTGAGCTTTTTCATCTTCTCTTTCCACAAATGTAGTCAATGTGGTGGGTGCATAAATTTGAATAATAGTCATATTAACTGGACTTTCTTATAAATGTATGGACATTATTCTATCACTGACAACATTGTATTTCAGGACAGATCTTGAAATGTCTTTTTTGATGATGAATGCAACTCCATTTCTCTTTAATTTGTCAGTCCCAGAATAGTAGACCATATGATTATGTGATTCACAGTGGCCCATGCCATTCTGTTTTAGCTCACTGATACCTAGAATGTCATTGTTATGTGCTTCGTTTTCCCTTTTGACAATTTCTACTTTTCCTAGATTCATACAGTGTACATCCCATGTTGTAATTATTAATGGATATTTACAGTAGTTGCTCCTCATTTTGAGTCATGCCACATCAGAAAATGGAGGTCCCTGGGGCTTTACTCCATTCCTTTCATTAAAGTTGACTTTAAATTGAAGAGACTCTTCCCCAGGAGTTTTGAGTACCTTCAAACCTGAGTAGCTTATTTTCCAACACTACATCTGACAGTGTTTCTCAGCTACTCCTAGGGTTTTCAAAGGCTGTTTCAGGAATGGGTTAGCCATGTCCTTCTCCCTAGTCTGTCTTAGTGTTCAAGCTCTGCTGGAACCTGTCTACCATTGGTGACCCTGCTGGTATTTATAATACCAGTGGTATAACCAGGTAAGGTGGTGCATGCCTATAATCCCTGCAACTTGGGAGACAGAGGCAGGAGGATTGCAAGTTTGAGACCAGAGGCAGTCTGCATAATTCAGTGAGACCCTGTCTCAAAAAGTAAAAAAAAAAAAAAAAAAAAAAGGGCTGGGGTGCAACTCATTGTACCAGTACTTGCAAAGCATGCAAGCACAAGGCCCTGTGTTCAACCCCCAGTACTGAAAAAACAAAAATACTGGTGGTATAACTTTCAGCATCTCAGCAATGAAAGCCCCTACAGTATGGCAAACTGTCAGACACATGGGGGGTGGACAACATAGTTGACAATAAACCCTGAAGAAAGCATACCTTACACTATGTAATCACTTTGTCAGCAAGAATTGAAGGGCCCCTGTATCCACAAATCCAGGAATAAATGTACTGATATTCAAGGCAAGTGAGAGCAAGGGAGATGTTACTGAGAGGATAGTCAAAGCCTCTGTGGGTCTCACCTTGGTAGCTGATGTAGGTCTGTTGTCCAGTGATTCTTATGGTCCCTTTCTTTGGGCTGGATCCCTGAGTTAGCTTTAGTAGATTGGTCCTCAGCGCGTGCCTGTATGTTGGTCCAGTAGATTTAAAGGGCAGTTGTTCTTGTTCTTTCTACCTATTGATTGATTAGCTGGATAACTGATTCCCTGGTCACAGGACTTGTTTGTCTTAATGGGTCTTGATCTGGTGACTGTTGACCAAGTCAATACCTGTTTTCTTTGAAAAATGAGACTTAGAATGATGAAACTTTTGTGGTCTGACCAAACCTTAGGTGACTTGATTGGTTGCTTAGTAACTGCCTTGCCTCAGTAGTTCTCCATTTCCACACTGCCTTTCCATGAACATGCCTGAAAGTTACTATCAAAATCACATATAAACTCAAAAATATTTTTACATTAGTAGAATTGAGAAGCAATTTTTGACTAATCTATTTAATTTAAATAAAAGTAAATTTACTGTGATTTCTAGTTTTTAGTACTAAGAACAATTTAGAAATCTCTTTAAAATAGAGCAATAATATTCCTTCCCATTTAATGAAAATTCTATATCATAAAATATTTAACTATTAACTATACTCACTTGTGACTGAATTTTTGTCATTAATGAGAATATGAGTTAACTGTAACTGCTCATTTCAAACCAGATTCCACACTAGAAGGAGGGGAGCTGAGATTTGCCTCCTAGTTACTTACCAGTTTCATTAGAGGTGATGGACTTTTTTGTAGTATAGAGATTCTTAGGCTATGAGAAATACTGATTGCTTTAGCTTTCTAATAGAGCAATAGCTCGTGTCTTGGAACCAGTTCTATTGTCAAAGTGAATAATATTTTAATATGCTTAGGTATGGCCTCATTCTTCCCAATAGAAAAATGGAATGACTTTTGACATTAAGGGAGTTTGTTATCAGTCATTTTAGTAGTAGTGATGGCAAATATTTTTGATGATGCATTTGAGCTTCAGGTAAGATTCTGGAAAAGAAAATTGGTGGCTAAAATGTGTGCACTATATCTCTCTCTCTTTGGGTGGTTTGTGTAAGCCAAGAATCATATTCCAGCCAAGCAGGAAAGCTTGTTGGAAAATCAGCCTTATCAGAAAATAGATTTGGAATTAGATTATTTTTTGCAGAGCTGTTTCTTAAGCATTTATGTTTGAGCTCTAGGAATTCTTTTCGTGTAATAGCTGAGCTTTTGGTTTCTAAGCCTTGATAAATTCTAAGCAGCATTGGAATCACCAAGCAGATTCTTCTCAAATCAAAATCAGGCTCTAAATCCAACTGTACCCATTCATAAATGAAGGATATACAGACATAGTAGTTCAGTTTTTTGTGGAGCGCATATATGTCCATGCAAATATTTGTTAAATTTGGATTACTTGCTGTGTGTCCTATACATTGATAGATTTGAGGGATTTGGGGATGATAAAGTCTTTTTGTTAAGTAGTCAAATTAGAGCAAGGAAGGTATAAATAAGCACAGTTCCTTCTAAACAGTAAATGATTCAATTAAATTTCTCATTTAGGAAAAATAAACGCAAGGCATGGACAATAAAGAGACAAAGAACTACTAATTTTCATGCATATTCTGTTGATAGGAAAAAGAGAAAGGCTAAAAACAATAAGCCAATTCAGAGCACTGAGAGCTTGCTCCCTTGCCTGCATAGGAATCATCTCCTGCACAAATAACTTGATGACATCAGAATTGGTAACATTGTCGGTTCACATAATGAAATTATACTAAAAAGTTAATAAATTTGCCCACATTTTCCTTGTGACTAAGCAAGAGGGAAGAGATAAACATAGAGTAATAAGCATCCTCCTATTGTTGCATGATAATTAAGATGTGTCTGAGTACACAAAAGACATTCTAGAAACTTGATAAAAATGCACAAAACATTGCAATCAGTAGAATCAGTCGTTATAAAATATGTAATGATAAATGAACTATCCCAGGATATTAATAAAAGGAGGATTGTACAACTCATTTTTACAGTTTACAGTTTTCAAAATGTTAAAAACATGTGCAAGGCAAGGAAATAAAGCTGGCAAGTACATACATAAATATTCAGTGTGACAATACATTCAAAATTTTCTATCATATTTAAGAGATTGTTGGGTGAAGCTGCTGACAATATAATGTAGAGAAAACATATAATCCAGTAAATAATATTTCTATTTCAGTGGTTATCTTGATATCCTTAATATGGAAGTGTTTTTCCCATTAATAAAATGAGTTGCATAATACAGGGTCACAGGGTTGGACTAAAGTTTAACATTCTTATAATGGTAGTAACATATGTGCTCTTAAAAATGATTGTACACATAGAATTACTTAAATTGTGATCCCTGTTAATGGATTCTGAGACATGAAATTGTACGCTAGAGTTGTGTGGGGAAGACCATGAGGGAACAATACCTATAAAATAGTGAAGGAAACAGAATTAGGCATGCAGAAAGAGGAATCTGAGCTATGATTTAGTTACAGCACATGCCTCACTTGAACCAACTGGTAGACTGGAACTCAGGAGTTGTCCCAAATTGCAAGAAGTGAGTTGGGTATATATTATCTCTGATCAGTCAATATTAGATACAGGAGGTGGGTAACATTTAGTGGAGGACATTTTGTAAAGAGAGATACTTTTATGTGAATTTATTCAAAACTTTTGGAATCTAGGAGAATGTGTGTTTAATGGAGGAGGGGATGTCCATAGTCCACAATAATTTCCATTATTATTAACCAATTGCTTCACACAGATCTAATTGCTTATAAATTTAATCCATGTAGAATATGTTTCTGTAAGACTGGTCAAAAAATATTGTACGAAGTTAAAAAAGGCAAGGAAGGTGTAACTCAAAACCATTGCAAGAGGTAACAAGAACATAGCAGTGCAGTAGGATATTTAATTCAACTCACTGAAAGGAAAAGCAGGAAGATTTTTTTTTTAATTGAGGTGCCTGGGCACAGTGGCGCACTCATGTAATCCTAGCAACTCAGGAGACAGAGGCAGGAGGTTCACAAGTTCAAGACCAGAGACAGTCTGCATTATTTAGCAAGACCTTGTCTCAAAAAGTATAAAAATGAGCTGGGGGTATATTTCACTGGCCCAGCACTTGCAAAGCATGCAAGCACAAAGCCCTGGGTTCAACCTCCAGTACCGGAAAAAAAAAAAAAAAAAAAGAACTGACAGAAAAAAAAATGTATTTTCCATGTATAACATACTGTTTTGAGATACACACACACACACACACACACACACACACACACACACACACATACATATGGGAGAAGGATGTGGCAATCCACCCATGAAGCAATCCCAAAACAGTCAGCCATTAAAAACACTATAAATACCAAAGAAGTACTGACATAGTCCCAGGAGTGGTACAATATTGAAGAGTGTTTCATTCTGTTGTACATAGAGTTGCTATGAGTAGGACCTGAATTGATGAAACCTATAAACAACAACAACATACACACATACACATTATGGAATGTCTAAATCTAGTTGATTAATATACGTATTACTTCACATAGTTATGAGTTTTGCAGTGACACTTTACATCCATGCAGCATTTCTCAAGATACAATATATTGTTAACTGTAGTCATCACATTGTACAATAGATTGCTTGAACCTAGTACCCCTACCTACTTGAAGCACGCTGCTGTACCACTATGGCATTGGATCCCATCAGATCTCAGAAGCTAAACAGGTTTGGACCTGGTTAGTACTTGGATGGGAGACCACCTGGGAACACCTAGGTGCTGTAGGCTTGGGAGAAGGACCCAGCAACCCACTCCCAAAAGACAATCAGCCATTGAAAACCCTACGAATAGCAGAGAAGCACTGACAATAGTGTTTCCCATGCAGTATGTAGGGTCGCTATGAGTCAGACTCTGACTCCATGGCACCTAAAAACAACAACCTACTTGAAACTTAAATGCTGGAATGAACAATAAGAAAATTACTGGATGATATTGAATGAATAGTTAGTCAATCTGATTGAGCCATCTGTGATTTTTAACTGTCTTTTCTAATTATTAGGCTCTTACCTACCCATAGAGTCCAGGACAAATAGGGTCTCTATTTTCCTTCATGACTGTGTTTCAAAGGAATGATTCCTAGTTCTTTGAGAAAGACCATATGGTGTCGTAAAACTGACAAGGCTCTGGATGTATACACTCAAAGCATAAAGAGGAAGAATTTTGAATTTCCAGCTTTCCAAAATAAATACCCAAAGAAAATGGAGGGCAGGAGCTTAACCTAATGTCAGGAAGAAGTCTGTATAAAATTTATACAAGCTAAAGGTAGCATGAAAACCATACTGGTCAGATAATAGTGATTTGTTGTGTAGAAAACTCCACATGGAAAATTAATGTCCTGAAACCTCAGCCTTATTCATAGTGTTACTTGCTGGCAACTTAACAGTACTAAGAGATACTCATGTGGGCCATTGGAAGGCCAAATATTTTCCTTTCTGCCCTCTGTAACACCAGCCCTGTCTCCTCCTGATGATGAATACTAATTATCTATGCCAGGAATGTGACTCCTCTCCTCACTTAATGGCCTTTTGACATGACACAGTCAAAGTGACTACATGGCAGCTGTGGCTACATCAAGATTGCGCCCTTTGTTGGAAGTGTTTCCCCATGTAAACCTGCTTCTCTAAGTGCAGAGGCTAAATTTCTAGGGAAAGAAAGCAAACATTTCTTAAATTGATTGCTAGAAGAAATGGTAAGAAAAGTCATCCCTACTTTAAATGTTTCTTTTCTGGGCCAGGGAGTTCTATTTATTGGGGACATAGTACCAGTACCATGTAGTGATTGTTGAATTAATGCATATATCACATTGAGCAGGCTGGGGTTTAGCTCAGTGGGTAGAGTGCTGCTCTGGACTCTGAGGTTCCCAGTTTGCTCCCCAGCACTGAAAAACTGGAGAAGGATGTGACAATCTACCCCCTACATAATCCCCCCAAAATCAGACGTTAAAACCCGGTGAGTCTGACCTGACTGAACAGCACCTAACAACAATAATATCATGTTTAGGAGATGATACTACCTACTTGAAGATCTGAGTGCAGTGAGATGGCACCTTACTGATGACATTTGATCACTCTATTTGGCTATCTATGTAATTTTATTTGGTTAGTAATTGTTACTGGGTGCAGTCGAGTTGGATCTGATGCACAGCAACCCTAAGTACGAGAGAACAAAATACTATCCAACACTGTACTGTGTACATGATCTTTTTATGTTTGAGACCAATGTTGCAGGCATTATGTTTCTTCTCATTTTGTGTTATGCCACATCAGCTACATCAGCAAAATGAGATCCCAAGGTCTTTACTGCATTCCTGTCATTAAGGCAGACTCTACTTTGAGGAGGCAACTCTTCCCCAGGTGTTTCTTAAATGCTTTCCAGCCTGGGGTAGGGGGCTCATTTTCTAGCACTATATTTGACATTGCTTCTCTGGTATTCATAGGATTTTCAATGGCTAATTGTTTCAGG
>VMDO01022154.1:0-17846 GCA_007922755.1 Pedetes capensis
ATCTGACATATGATTCAGGTTCAAAGGAAGGAGTTTTTAATTTTTCACTCAGCATAAACGACATCTATTGCTTCTGAATGAAAATAAATGAATTTTCATATAAATTCAAATCAGTCTTTCCTATTTTAGCATGAATTCTTCAACTCTTATAAATGATTCTTCAATTTGTGCAAATGGCATAGGACAGCCGAAGTTTGGGCCTGATGTCCTGCCTCTGCCTTGTTGGAGATAAGGCCTGCCCACTGAATTTCTGGTTTCCATTACAGCAGATGACATGCAAGAAATGCTTGTAAGAACAAATGTTTGGTTCAGGGCTGTAGCCTAATTTAATAGTGTGCTTGAAAAAGAAAAGTTGATGATTCATTCTAAAACCCCTGGGGAGGGAGGGGTGATTATAAACAATTTGGAAAGGGCCAAGGAAACCTAGTACGAATCCATTGCACCAATCTTAAAACCCTACCAAAAGTCTTGTCTAAACTTGACTGAAGCTGATTTTCTTTCCAGAATGATTTCTGTTACATTCAAAACTAGTTTTCCTTTACTCTGATTTGGAGAGTGGGAGGTTGCAACCACATTAATTTTTGATAATTTCAAGTAATATGAAGCATTTGCAGGAAAATGTCCCGAGGTTTTTGTAATTGTGGTTTTTCTCAAAGGATCAACATATGATTATAATTTTGGGGGGCCTCAACTCTGGGCAAATTTTTATGGTGGGAGGAATTTTTCTTTTTCTTTTGGAAACTAAAATCTAAAACACATCAACCGTGTAAGTAGGTGGAGTAGACAGCTGTCATGGGCAAAGTCCAAAAAGGCCCTCCCACCATTTGCTTGATTGCTGAAACTTTGAAAATCAGGAATTTGTTTCCTTGGATTAAGACTTCATCCATCCAGCTGGGGTGTAGCCCAGTTGTAGAGCCCTTGCCTAACAATTGTAAGGCCCTGGGTTTGATCCCTGGCATGGGGGCACGGGGGTGGTGGTGGAGAAAAGACTTCATTTATTAAGATATTAATAGTCCTGTTCAGGATCACTTGATAAAGTTTTTAAGCCCTTTTTACCCTAATGGTTATAGTTTTAGTAGATCCAGGTTTATTAGGCTTTTGCAAATAGGTGGAAAGCAAGCAAGTGGATCCTAGCTATGAGGAGCAGAGGCTGTTTGTGTGGTGGTAAGGCATTGGCAAACACCCATGGGAAGCATTTGAAAGATCCTCAGAAGGTGAGGTGCAGCAGGGAAGGAAATATGAAATCTTTTCCCTCTGTAGTTACTATTTTTTCCCATTCTTAGTCTTCCTGCCTTGCATACTAGAGGAGAGTAAGGTTGATATGCTAAGCTCATCTAAAGAAAGCCCATATACTTGACTCTTGTTGTTTGGTGCCCTCAAATTGGATCCCACTCATAGTGACCTTATGTACAACAGATTAAACATTACCCTCCATTGTGCATGCCCAGCACTATTGTCAGTGCTTCTCTGCTATTCACAGGGTTTTTGATGGATGATTGTTTCTGGAGTGTGTTGCCAGGTCCTTCTTATAAGTCTACAACACCTGGTATTCCCAGGCAGTCTCCTATCCGAGTATTAACCAGGCCCTACCCTGCTTAGCTTCTGAGATTTGATGGGATCAGATGCTAGGGTGGTATGGCTGGAGGCCTGACTCTTATGTAACCCTAAAACACAGTCCAGATTATCATAGCAATTAATCCCCAGCATTAACCAAAACCACTCACTTAACTTTGATCAATGTCGATTGCTTCATACCAATGAAAAGCATTCTAGTGTATTTTTCATCTTAAAAGGTATTCTATAAAATAATTCTAGAAAATATAGAGAAATTAATCTTTCTCCCCCAGAATTTAATAAAGGAGTAAAATTGATGCTACTGTGTAAAAGTGACTCTAATCTTTAGTTATCTATGAGACTTTTTGAACTAGTGTAACTAGCTCCATGGTTACCTCACTGAGATAGCAGTGACATTTTATTTTAATTTCTCACCATTTAGTTATTTTCTTTTATGTAACTTTTAAAACACTTTAGTACCAAGGAAGAGAGGGAAAAGAGATTTAATAAAGTTTGGCTTATTATGCTATTTTTTTTTTTTCTGGCAGGTTGAACCCAGGGCCTCACATGCTTTTGAGCTATACCCCTAGCCCATTTTTTACTTTTTATTTTGAGAAAAGGTCTTGGCAAATTACATAGGCTGCCTCTGGCCTCGAACTTGTGATTCTCTTGCTTCCGCCTCCTGAGTTGCTGGGATTACAGGTGTGAGCCACTACCATGGCACAGGGCATTCTTCTTCCCCTCCTCTCTTCCCCTCCTCCTCCTCCTCCTCCTTTTTTGTTGCAGTACTGGGGAGTTGAACCCAGGGTCTTGCACATACTTTGCAAGTGCTCTACCACTAGGCTGTACCCTTAGCCCCTTTTTAATGTTTTGTCTTGAGATAAGGTCTCACTAAGTTTTGCAGGCTGCCTCTGGCCTTGAATTTGTAATCCTCTTGGTTCTGCCTCCCTCCTCACTGGGATTACAAGTGAGCACCACCATGCCTGGCTCAGTTCTTTTCTTCTTAAAACAATTGTTACAAAGAAAAAGCTCATTCCATGAAATGCCCTCTGTAGGCCCCCAGAATCAACTTGGATGTTAGGAGTCTGTCATAGCAGACTCATAGTCTCTTCATAAGGAATATTTCTCCCTTGCTGTTAACGAGGGTAGAAACCTAAATAAACCCTCTAGCTTCACTTTTGGAGGTCACAAAACTAGGGATTCCATTGTTAGTTTCCCACTGACTTTGTTGTAGATAACACCTCTGCTGTGAGGATTATAACAGTTGTATGATTACCTTCAGGGGCTTGAAGGCCACTTTTGCTGAAAACACTGACTCTTCACTTGGGCCTGCAGATGTCCCATAAATGACTGAAATAGGATGAAAAGGGTGGCGTCTGTGTCTTCATATCGTGTCTATCCACTTTGCTGCCTTAACCCTTGGGTTAGAGTCTACTCAGCTCTGAATGTAGACATGTTGAACATTTGAGAAATGTTTTATCCAGAGATATAAGGGTTAACTTGACCTAGACTTGCCTAGACTCTCTTTCTTCCTACTTCAAGGCTAAAGATTTCTACAGCCAACATGACTAGAAATACTAGTTCATGAAAGGGGGAAAAACAATGGCACTTTAGTTCCTGGAAGATCTTCTCCAATCCTAGAAAATACATGAATATTCTTTCCCTTTATTTGCCTATCTCCTTCCCTCATTTATTCCTACATCTGTAGCCCCTTAGCCCCTTGCAGTGACAAAGCTGATTTATGAGCAAAGCTTCCATTTCTCCATTCTTTGACCACTGAATAAAGCCTTTCTTTCTCCCCACCACTTGCCTCTCAGACATTGGGTTTTCCATGGGATGAGCTTCCGGACCTGGATACAATAACACTATGGCAGGGCTGTTCAAAAAAGTCTTCTTGGCTTGAAAAGATTGCCAGATGTTTTCATAATCATCAATTTATTTGACATATATTGAGCACATATTATGCCACAGACACTGCTAGATATTAAGGCCACAGAGCTGAGGTCCACCGTCCTGTCCAACCTTAAGTTGTCCAGTCTAGTCAGAACAAGAAGACAGACAAATTAATGTCTGCTTAGAACATGACAGGCATTTGTAGAAGACTGTAGAAGATTCCTCACTCTGTTGGGGCATCAGTAAAGCTTTTCTATGGGGATACAATGTCTTACCTGAGATTATGAGGATTTGAATAGTGGTAGAAATTAGCCAGATGAAGAAGTGGTAGAGGAGTATTCCAGGCACAGGGAACAGCATACGAAAAAAAAGTGGACTAAGAACATATTTTCCTGTTGGGTCCCTGTTCAGGCACCAACTATGTTGGGCCCCACGTTAGGGCGCCAACTCTATGTGGGGCACACACCTCCCGGTCTGGCCTGGAGGTTCGGATGGGCTGCCCCGCCACGCACACAGATACTAAACACAATTCACTCGGGACCCTCAGGTGAGGAGCGCAGACTCCTGTGGCCCTCGGGACCCTGGTGGAGACGGGAGAAAGGAAAAGCCTCAGGCGCTTTTGCCTTCCAGGGGCAAACACCTGTGTTGGTCGTCTCGGTGGTCAGGAGGAGACAGCTGTTGCTTCGTTGGTGGTCAGATGGAGAGCAGGTTCTTTTCCTTGTTGGTGATTGCGATGGGAGAGCGTTTTTTCCTCATCAAAGGTTCAGGGGAGAGCAGCGGGAGAGTTGTTTCCTCATCGGTGGTCTGGGCAGGAACCGGCGAGAAGGAGCAGAAAGGGTGCCAAAAAGGCCATGCCAAAAAAAGGTCCAGCTGCCGAAGTGCAGCTCTTTATGTAGTTGGCCCATGGAATGGCCTGAGCCAATCAGCTTTCAGTCCAATTGTCCAATCAGGAAGGGTTTTGTACAAATGTGCAACCAAGTTACTTTCATTTTCCCTAGATTTCTAACTTACAAACCAGATATTCAAACACCATTTTCCCAGTTTGGGAGTTTTCGCCAATTTCCTCCCAATTTTTCCCTACATTTTCCCATATGTCTTTGGCCCATTAAGACAGGGCTTATATTCTTACTCATTGTTATAAAACAAAAAACAAAAATTAAAAAACTACAGCAATAAAACACTTTATAATAGCAATTATGTCCTGGTACTAGTAGCAATAGCTAATAAGACACCTCTTTCAGAGAAAGTTTAGTTTCTTTTAAGGCACCTATCAAGGAGATTATTAATGCAAGTATTAGAATGGCTTTGACAATATCTACAACAAAATGCCAAGGACTTGAAACTTTTAGTATGGGAGTCATATATCATAATTAGTTGGGTATATTTTATTCAGTGAATTGGTTAGAATTTTTCATATTTTTATATATTTTTTATTTTTTTATTTTTATGTTTGCAGAACCGGGGATTGAACCGAGGGCTTTGTGCTTGCATGCTCTGCAAATGCTGGACCACTGAGCTGCACCCCCAGCCCATTTTTTTACTTTTTTGAAACAGGGTCTCTCCAAATTACACAGACTGCCTCTGGTCTCGAACTTGTGATCCTCCTGCCTCTGCCTCCCAAGCCGCTGGGATTACAGGTGTGTGCCACCATGCCCGGCTTCATATTTTTATTAAGTTGTTTTAAAGGAGTCTCTTCTTCCTTTTAAAATTCACCTTTAAGAATACTAATATGGTATTGTTTGATTCTGAAACATCTGATTACAGATGGTTCTACCTTCCATCTATGAGATCACTGACTTCGTTCCAGATGATAATAAGATATTTTAATGGATTCACCTGGTTCTTATAAGCACAAAGAAAAGAATAGGGCTAAAAGCTGTGGGATTAATACTCGGAATAGAGATGATGTACAACAGTTTCTTCCTTTGTCAAATGGATTTTTTTTTTTGAGGGGGGATCTATTTCATATTGCCAAGCAAATTGATAATTTATTAAGGAAGTTGAATCCAGGTAATTGAGTTTTAACTCTGCATTTTTTTCAGTAAATAGTAGTTATAATTTTAGAAGAGAAATACAGATGAAGTGCTCACTGTGACATATCAGATTTTTAGAGATGTATGCTGTTTTGCAGATCTAATCCAACCCTTCTAAAGACAAGTGACAGGTAACTCAGTATGGCAATGGTAGTAAGGCCGAAAATGGGGCTTATCCATTTTATTACATAAGCACTTGATGCTGCTGTAGTGGGACCCTCCCAGAAATCAGAACCTAAGACAGAGATTTGCATGTAGGAAATATCTTGTGAAGGGGTCTGGGGTCAATACCTACAGGGGAGTGAGGCATTAAGGCTAGGCAGAGGAAGGGTTAAACCTTGGTGATTGTAACGAACTTGAAGTGATCTCACAGGGCGGGGTGTCCTGGAGATGGGAGGTTTCCTCTGAGTTACTCTGCTTCAGTGCAGCAGAGTTGGGCCTCTATTACTCATCCTTAGTCAACCAGTCATCCGATACATTTTGTTTTCAGGGATAAAACTTAGGAAGGTGACTGTCTTTGTGCGTTATGGTTTCACTCTAAAATTCCCCCCTGAGACTCATAAAAGCTTGGTTGTCAGCTGATGGGGTTTTGAGAGTTGATTGGATCATGATGGTTCTAACTTCATCCAAGCATCATTCCATTGATGAATTCATAGCTGAATGGATTATTAGGTGGTGGCGCCTGGCTAGAGGAAGTAGGCTACTGGGGGTGTGTCTTTGAAGGGTATATCTTGTCCCTGGCCCCTTCCTGTTAATTCTCTTTCTTTCTCTGCTTTCTGGCTGCCATAAAATGAGCCGCTTGCCTTCACTAAGCCCTTCTGCCATGGTGTACTGCATCACCACAGGCCCAGAAACAATGGAGCCAGCAACCATGGACCAAAACTTCTGAAACTGTGAGCCAAATTAAATCTTTCTTCTCTTAAATTGTTTCTGTGAGGCATTTTGTCACAGTGACAAAAGGCTGACTAAAATGCTAGAGGAAGATAATTATGGGAGGCCTTAGCTGAAGACCATGGGTCACCATCACCCCAAACAGCTGAGGAAATGAATGCCACAGTCCTGAAGATGGCTACGTCTCAGCCTCTACTACAATCTGAACATTACATGGTAAGGATATCTTCATGCATGTCCATTTGATTTCTCCCACTAGTTAACAAGATCTTTGTTGTCAGATCCTTGATATCTATATATTGATCTTAAAAGAATATAGGGTTGGGGATATAGACCAGTGGTACAGCATTCTAGCAGTTACAAGGCCCTAGTTTTGATCCCTAGCACTGGGAAAAAAGAAAAAAGAAAAAGAAAAATGAAAGAAAAACAGAAAGAATGAAAAAACAGAAAAATAAGTATAATATATAAGGAGAGTTATAAGACCTTATCAGGAACTAAATAATAGTTATAGATATATAAAAATCAAGGAAAGTAAACATAACATTTATTGTAGTTTGAAAAGAGTAACATATAAAGACATTTGTCCCTTGATTAAAGCTATAATTTGAAATTATAAATGTGATTTATTATGTTAAATACATCATAATTTCAAAACAGAGAAGCACTGTCAAATATAGTGTCAGAAAATGAAGCCTCCAGCCTGGAAGACATTCAAGAAATGACTGAGGATGAGTTGCCTCCTAAAAGTACAGTTGACCTTAATGACAGGAATGGAGTAAAGCTCCTGGGACCTCCTTTTGCTGATGTGGCATAACTCAAAATGAGAAGAAACACAGTGGCTGCAACAATAAGCTCAAACATAAAAATATGGTGTGCACAACACAGTACTGGATAGTATTTCATTCTGTTGTACATAGGTTCACTATGAATTGGATTTAACTCTATGCCACTAACAACAACAATATCATAATTTAATATTAGACAATAACTTTGATCCTTGATCAATAGTAACTGATCAAAACATACAATGTGTTATGTTAAGAGAAAAGAACTTGAAGGTGCACCCAAAGAGGCAACTTCTATGAATGGCTTCCCTGTTGTCCTGATTACTTGCACAGAAACCTAAGAGAGAAAACCCCTGCTAACTTCTAGCTCGATATTCTTTTTTGTTTCTGTCGCCAAGGGGCACAAAGTGAATAAATCAATATCATTGAAGCATACACTTAAAAATGCTAAACTTTTTATCTCCCTGTTTCTTTTTCTTTTAAGAGATAAGATTAAAGAAAATTTCACATTTGAAAAAGAATAAAGATTTGAAGTCAGAAGGATACAACACTAAAACATGACACACTATATTTTACTTATTAAAAAATCTTAATTTGTAAGCCAGGCATGATGATGCACACCTATAATCCAAGTGACTCAAGAGGAGAAGGCAGGAGGATTGTAGGTTTGAGGCTAGAGGCAGTCTGCATAACTTGGTAAGACCCTATCTCAATTTTAAAAATAAAAAAGGGGTTTGGGATGCAGCTCACTGGCAAAGTGCTTGAAAAGTATGTGCAAGGCCCTGAGTCCAGTCCCCTAGTACCAGGATAAAAAAAACGGTGGTTTGTGCCAAACGCCATGGTGTATCCCTGTAATCTCAGCAATTTGGGAAGCCAAGGCAGGAGGATCATCAGTTTGAGGCCAGATGTAGGCTACACAACTTAATGAGACCCTGTCTCAAAATAAAAAATAAAAAGGGTGCTGGAAGTGCAGCTCAGTGGTAGAGCATTTATCCAGCACGCAAAAGGCCCTGGGTTAAATTCTCTATTGCTGAAAAAAAAAAAAAAAAGTCAATTTGTGTTGAATAGCTCAGGTGTTCTTATTCCAACTGGAAAGGTATATGTAATATATTTATGTACTTCTGTCTGTGCACAAAATAATTTAGGCCTGAGGAAAAGAAATTCCCAAGTTTTTCTTTGTTGTTGTTGTTTTCTTTCTTTTTCTCCAGTGCTGGAGCTCAAACCTAGGGCTTCATGCATGCTAGGCAAGCACTGTACCACTGAGCTACGTCTCCAGCCCAATCTCCAACTTTTAACTAGTTCTCAAAACAAGAAGCAACCTTCAAGAACAAGAGCAATAGGCCAGGCATGGTAGTGCATGCCCATATTCCCAACTACTCAGGAGGTTGAGGCAGGAGGATTGTAAATTCAAGGCCTGGCTGAACCATGTACTTAGTGAATTCACGGCCAGCCTGAGCGACCTAGTAAGACTCTGTCTCAAAATAAAATTTTAAAAGGGCTGGGGATATAGCTCAGAGATAGAGCACTTGCTTACCATGCACAAGGCCCCAAATTCAATTCCAGTACAGCAGAGAGAATGAGAGAGAGAGAGAGAGAGAGAGAGAGAGAGAACACAGTAATAGCAAAAAAAACCCAAACATCATGCATGGCATTGAGAACTGTAATGAAAGGCTTTTTTGTGTCACCAAAGCATCCCTTGGCAGGCCCAGCTGCAGCTGTTAATGTTTTTGGAACATTCAAAAAAGGCAGATGTGCCAAAGCATGGCAATGCCCCATTTCTAGGGGGCAGGACATGGTGTCTCAGTTACGGTCCTAAAAGAGTGGCCTCAGAAGCCTCCCAGGCTGACCCAGAGCTGGTGGGTGAACCAAGAGACTGTCTCTTCTAATCAAAATACCAAACAAGCAATAAGTTGAAGTTTCAGCTGAGCTTTACTTTTTGAAGAACACCATATGCAGTAAGATAATACTTATTTGGATATATTCATTCAGAGCTTAAGATAATTTCTTTCTTTCTTTCTTTCTTTCTTTCTTTCTTTCTTTTCTTTCCTTCTTTTGTTTTTTTCTCTTTCTTTCTTTCTTTCTTTCTTTCTTTCTTTCTTTCTTTCTTTCTTTCTTTCTTCATATTTACTTTTTTGGTACTTGGGAGTTGAACCCAGGACCTCACATGTACTTCGTAAGTGCTGCGCCTCTGGGCTGCACACCTAGCCCATTTTTTATTTTTTATTTTGAGTCAGAGTCTCACTAAATCATGCAGGCTGCCTTTGGCCTTGAACTTCAGCTTCTACCTCCTGAGTCTCTGGGAATATAAGCATGTGCACTGTGCCCAGCAATTTTCATAGAATCTTAAAACTTTTTTGCTTTCATGAATAGTTTGCTAAACAATTTATGATGCAAAAAGGTGTTGGTACCTTCCCAAGCACCACTGTAGGGTCAAGTTGGAGAAGACATGATGATCTGGGGGGACCTTTATTGGGATTCCAGAATCTGCATGTGTTCTAGAAATTCTGGAAAAAGGCAACTACCCTGCCCTCCAAACTATCAGCCCTCCAAACTATCAAACTTCATGCATATAATCAACTCACATACTGAATTCTCTTGCTACTCTTTTCTTCAAATGAGACATTAATGTATCAATCAAATTGCTTTCAATTCTTTATCAGGACTATGTTGGCATGAAAAAGGAACTATTCATGATTTGTTATCCTATAGACAAAGTCACCAAATGATTGTCTTATATACAAGTTATTATATATTATTATATGGATAGATATATTCATACCCACACCAACAAAACAAAACAAAACAAAACACATTTTACAAACCTTTTAGGAAAGAATTCTGCAGGGGGACATTTCTCTGGAAATGTGGATGTTGACTCAAATAGAGATTCTTCTATTATTATATATATATATATGATATATTATATATATTATATATATATATAATAATAGAAGAATGTATTAAGTGGGAATTTATAAAGGCCATAAAAAGATTTGTTGACAATGAGGTTACTCTCTAGAATTAGATTTATATTGTACAGAAATATACAATTTGTTTTGTACTGTTTTTCCCAAAAACAAATTAAAAGTTTTTTTATATCATTCTCCATATCTTTCTAGTGAAATCTCTTACAACAGTTATAGAAGAACTCTGCTTTCCATGCCTCAGATAATGTGGTGAAAACTTTCTAGCTTTTCTTTTTCTTCTTTAGTTAGGGAGGTGAAAGGAACATCCATCAGAGGCATCTTAAATAGCTCTCAAATTGTCCTTGGACTGATCCGTAGATAACGGGCTCCCTTCTCTGCAAACCATGGTCTCAGGAATCTTCCTGGTCTCCACTTTACTGCAATTTAGTTCTTGGGCTCTATCTACCCCTTGGAATCTGGTACCACACATGTGCCTTTCTTCCCAGTTCCTAGTGCCCCACTGCTAAGGGCCATGAACCCACACACAGTTCTAATAATCCAGTGACACTGGATTCTCTACTTGCAAGAAAGGTATTCCTTGAGGTTACAGGTGGAGTGCATGAGTGTATAATTGCTCTACTTATTGTCTATTTTTCATATAATATAAAAGCACAAGAACTGGGTGCTGTGGGGCACATCTATAAGCCCAGCAATTTGGGAGCGTGAGGCAAGAGGATCATGAGTTTGTGGCCAGAACCAGCTTATCCAACTTAGCAAGACTCTGTCAGAAAGAAAGAAAGAAAGAAAGAAAGAAAGAAAGAAAGAAAGAAAGAAAGAAGTTAAGGGGGCCAGGATGCAGCTTAGTGGTAGAGCACTTACCCAAAAGGTACAAGATCTTCTGCTTTACTAATAAAAATAAACAGAATTTAAAAAGTTTTAAGATTTAAAAATTTATAGTCCATGATCAGCTTACTACAATTTCCTACTCCTCATTGTTTAACTTATCTATTCAAATATATAATAAATTAATATAAGATCAATGTCAGTTTGATGATTTCCAATTGCCTAAAAACTTAAGGAACATTTTCAATCTCCTCAAATTTACATCTACTTCCACAGTCCTCTGTGGCATTTTTTTTTCCTACAGACTAAAATTGATGATGAAAATAGGCTGGCTCTAGGCACCAGCTGTCATTTCTTTTGACGTTTCAATCATTTCAGTCTTTTGGACTTGAATAATAAAAAATTTATAATCTACTTCAAAATATAAATCCTTTCAGCTTTTTTATTTTTAAAATGTACATTTTAAAAAATAATTACTTTCCTTAAATCTCA
This sequence comes from Pedetes capensis, assembly GCA_007922755.1. Taxonomy (NCBI): domain Eukaryota; kingdom Metazoa; phylum Chordata; class Mammalia; order Rodentia; family Pedetidae; genus Pedetes; species Pedetes capensis. The sequence continues at coordinate 11,398 of VMDO01022154.1, forward strand.
CTCTCTGGGATCATGAATGCATTCTTCTTTCTAAAGAAAAATGTGGGTAGTGAAGGTGTCAGCCTACAATATCTAAAAGAAAATAAGTTTTAGATGGAAAAGGGCAGCTGTGTGAAGCAATAGATCAGCACTGGGAAGGAAGTTGGAAGACTGGAGTCTAGTCTGTCTCTGTCCTCTAAGGCCAGTGATGACTGACCTCTAGCCCTCCTGTTTGCCTCATCAATTCTCTTTCCTGTTGCATACTTGGCCAATGCTGTACTCAACTGAACAGCCTTTTCTTATCATGCTGAGCCGTTGCAAAATATTCTGGATTTGCATGCTCTGTTCCTTCTACCTGTAATGCCTTTCACTACATTCTTTGCTTGGAAAATTCCTAATCATGCTTCACAACTCAGTTCAATTGTTACCTCTACAATAAACTCCTCCCAAATAACAAGCAACATTTCCCCCCATCTTAGCCCCCTGTCCCCCTAATAAAACACTCTGACCTAGTCCCAGAAGATATCCGCAGGTTTCCTTCTCTAAGAGTACTAGACACACTTATTAACTCACTCAAATATTTTGTACCTACTGTTCTAGATGCTGGAAAACAGTGGTGTACAAAACATATAAGGATTTATGGGGCTTTTAGTCTAATGCAGATAAACCAAAAATGAACTAAGAATGTAAATTATGTAGATAGGATGTTAGAAGACAGTAAGTGCTGGTGGAGAGAATCAAGCAGGGAAGGGGGAATAAATGGGAGGGGAAGATGTATGGGGGGTAAGAGAGATGCTCAGATATTGAAATAGGGTGGTTAGGGAAGAGGAGAAATGTCCTTCAGTGAGAAGGACATTTGTCATGGCTTGAATCTAAAATGTCCTCCAAAGGCCATGTGCTTGAACACTGGATTCCAAGATGGTGGCACTGTCTTGGGAGGTTATGAAACTTTGAGAAGCAGGTCCTAGCTTTATAGAAGTGAGTCATGGGGTGTGGGTCTTTGGAGGTTTTTACCCTGGGCTTGTGGTTCCAGTTGCTTTCTCTGTTCTCTGATTCCTGATTGCAAAGATGTGAGGTTCTCTGCCACAGGCTCTGGTGCCTACAGCTGCCATGCCTGCTATTACAGACTGACCCTCTAACTATAAGCCTCCAATAAATATTTCCTCCAATAAGTTTTCTTTGGTCAACATCTCTGCCACAGCAACATACTGGCTGACTAACAGAAAATTGAATTTAAAACGTTCTCCAAAGACCATGTGTTTGAACATTGGATTCCAAGCTGGTGGCACTGTCTTGGGAGGTTATGAAACTTTAAGAAGCAGACAGTGGGATACCAGGCAGTGGGGTCATTGCTGTGCAAAAACCTGACTATGTGGTTCTTGGGCTGTTGCAACCTGTTTGCGGGAAGGGTTTGGAAGAGTTTGGAGATGTGGGCAAGAGAAGCCCTGGAATGCTGTAAACAGAGCTTGAGAAGTATTTCTGGTGAGCATTTAGAATACCAGAATGTTGCTGGTAGTAGAAATGTGGATGGGGCTCATAGGGTGTCAGAGGAAAATGAGGACTTTATTGGGCATTGGACTAGAGGGCATTCATGTTACATTCTAGCAAAGAGCTCATCTGTGGTCTGTCCATGTCCTAAAAACTTAAGTGATGCTAAATGTAAAAGTAAGGGACTAATTAACATGGCAGAAGAAATTAAAGAGGGTGGCATAATGTTGAGGCTATATTTTGGTTGTTGCTTATTGTGTTTAGCCAGATTTATGATGAAAAACACAGAGAATGTCAGAATAAAAAGATCTAGAAAATGTACAAATTGAAGAGAAAAAGTGCCCCAACTTACCTAAGGTTAACACGGACAGGACTGGTTAGGTCAAGGAGGCCATAAATGTTAAAGAGATAAGCTGCAGTAAAGGGAAATCTTGACCTTTTTGCTGGGATAATAGAAATTTCCTGGGGCAAAACAAGAGTTGGTCAGGCTCCTGCTATCTAAGGTGTAAAACTGAAAACCCAATTTGAAAGAACTTCCTTGGAAAAGGGAATGGCTGAAAAGGGAATGCATTCAGGATGTCCTACTGCAAAGTAGCCACCCAAAGAAATGGTTTCTCAGCCTGGGTATACAGAGACTGCTGCTGCAGCTGTGGTTCAAAAGGGTGAATCAACCTCTCAAGCTAGCAGCAAACTTTAGTGACATCCATGTGGTGCTGGTTTTGCACACATGCAGAATTCAAGAGTTAAGGGGTTGTTGAAGCTGCTGCCAAAGTTCCAGAAGATAGCCTGTGAGGCCAGGCAATGTGTACCAGGTTTGGTGTGGCTTGAGAAGAGTCATGGAAGAGTTGATGTGTGAAGCTTTGAGGATGTAGCCTATGCAGCAGTGGAGACTCTAGGATGTTGAAGATGCCAGCACTGTAAAACATCTGCCTAGGGAAGCTTCCAGGAAGAAACAGAACCAGCTTATAAGGGTCATGTGTGCTGCAAATGGCAAGATTATGGGGGCAGAGCTGCCAAAGGCTGTTCAAACCCAGATGATGCTAGATGATGTTATGTCTGCAAGATGCCAGACATGGAGACCCAGGATTTGTCTAGCCAGATATAGGTCTTACTTTGGACCAATATTTCCTTTCTGTGCCCCATTTTGTAATGAGAATGCTTAACCTGTGCCACTGCATGTTGGAAGTACATAATCTGTTTTTTATTTTGTAGGGGCCCACAGCTAAATTTATCTTGCATTTCAGTGGAGACTTTGGACTTGGACTTTTAAACGGCTGAGCCTGTTAAGATTTTGTTGTTTTTGTTGTTAGGTGCCATCTAGTCAGTGTCTGACTCATAGTGACCCTATGTATAACAGGTGAAACATTATTGAGAGTGCTTCTCTGCTATTCATAGGGTTTTTAATGGTTTATTGATTTTTGGGAGTGGGTTGTCGAGTCCTTCTCCCAAGCCTACAGCACCTGGTGTTCCCAGGAGGTCTCCCATCCAAGTATTAACCAGGCCCAACCCCGCTTAGCTTCTGAGATCTGATGGGATCAGATGCCACAGTGGTATGGCTGCAGGCATGAAGACTTTAGGGATTCTCAAATTTGGACTGAATGCATTTTGCATTATGAGATGACCATGGATCTTTGGGGACCAGGCGTGGAGTAACACAGTTTGAATTTAAAACATCCCCCAAAGTTCATGTGTATGAATGTTGAGTCCCAGGTAGTATCACTGTCCTGGGAGGTTATAAAACTTTGTGTCGCAGGATCTAGCTTAGAAGAAATGAGTCACTTAGGGGTAGGACTTCAAAGGTTTTACCTAGACCTGCAATTCTAGTCGATCTCTGTGCTCTGCTACTGATCTGCCATGCTGTTAAGTTGTCTACTATGGGCCTTGAGGCTGCCACACCAGCCCAACACCCATTATGGACTGTGATCTTCTCACTGTGAGCCCCCAATTAATATTACCTTCTATAAGGACATGTAGTCAGGAGAGATCAATCCCTGGAGAAGGACATAATGTTTGGGAGAGTGGCAGATCAATGCAAAAGAGGAAAACCCTCCACCAGATGGATTGACACAGTGTCTGCAACAATGGGCTTAAACATAAATAAGATTGTTTGCCTGGCACAGAATCGGCAAGTGTTTCAATCTGCTGTACACAGGGTCGCTGTGAGTCAGACTCACTCGATGGCACCTAACAACAACAACAACATAAGTTTGCTTTAGTTGGTTTCTTTGCCACAGCTATGTACAACCTGACTAATACAGCAATTGGTACCAGGCACAGGACTTTGGTCACTCTCTCTGATCTGTCCTTCTTGATCATAAAGATGTGAGGTTCTCTGCAAGGGGCCCTGCCACCTGTCACCACAATGCCATTATGGACTGTTCCTCTTACTGTAAGCCCTTAATAAATATTTTCCTTTATAAGTTTGTTTCTGTTGGTTTCTCTTGCCACAGCAATGCAACAGCTAACTAATACAACATTTGAACAAACACTTGAAGGAGGCGAAGGAGTGTTCAATGGGGATATCTGTGAAGAGCATTTTAGGTGAAAGGAACAGAAAATGCAGAGACCCTTCACAAAATAATATGTGAAGAGCAGCAAAGGAGCTCATGTGGTTGGGACCAGGGGAGCAGAAATGAGTAATGGAGAGCATGTCAGAGAAGTAAAGGAGTAAAATTGGAGGCCCTGGTCTCATAGGGTCTTGGAAACCACTGTGAGGATTTCATTTTGACTAGGAGAAGATGGGAAGCCATTGGAGTATTAGATCAGAGAACTGGCTTGATCTTAGCTATGCTTTTGAAGTTTCCTTTTGGTTGTCATAGAATATGAATTGTTAAGGGACAAAGCAATAATCCAGACAGGAGAAGATTGTGACTGGGGTCAAGATTACAGCAGAGGTAGTAGTGAGAAGTGGCTATGTTCCAGGTGTATGTTGAGGGTAGACCAATTAAATTTCATGATGGACTAAATGCAGAGTATGAGAGAAATGAGTCAAAGATGATGCCAAGATTTTTGGCATGAGCAACCAGAAAGATGGAATTAAGATGATGAAAGCCATGGAAGGAGCAGATTTTGAGGGAAGACTATGAATTTGGTTTTGGACATGCTGAGTTTGAGATGTCACTTAGTTTTTAAAGTAGAGATGTCAGTTTGTGAGTTAGCTATATCAGTCTGTAGTTTGGGAGAGACACCTACTAAAATAAAAATTTTGTAGTCATCAATATCCAGTTGAGGTTTTTTTCCCAGTACTGGGGAGTTGTTGAACTTAGGGCCTTGTCCAGCTAGGCAAGCGCTCTACAACTAAGCTGCACCCCTGACTGTGATTTTCTTGATGGCAAGAATAGGATCTTACTTTTTAAAAACAACTTTATTTGAAGTATAATTTATGTACCATAACACTGACCTTAGTGGTGGGTGTGTAAATTTTAATATTAACTGGCCTTGTAGGCATATTGATATTATTTTATCACTGACAGCATCTTGAGATGTCTTTTTTGATGATGAATGCAACCCTATTTCTCTTTAATCTGTCATGCCATGGTATTTTCAGTTGCATCATACAGTTGTGAAAGCTGGGCATTGAATTAGGGAAACAGGAAAATAATTGATGCTTTTGAATTATGGTGCTGGAGACAAATATTGAATATACCATGGGCTAACAAAAGAACCAATAAATCTGTCCTAGAAGAAGTGCAACCAGAATGCTCCTTGGAAGCTAGACTCTTTGGATGGCTAGACTGTGTCTTATGTACTTTGGACATGTTGTCAGGAAGGACCAATCCCTGAAGAAGGACATCATGTTTGGGAGAGTGGCAGATCAACAACCAAAAAAGCAAGACCCTCAACTAGATGGATTGACACAGTGACTCTAACAAAGGGCTTTAACATAAAAAAAAAAAAAATCATCTGCCTGGCACAGAATTGGGGAGTTTTGTTCTGTTGCACACAGGATCACTGTGTGTCAGGCCAGACTTGACAGCACCTAACAACAACAGCACTGACCTATTTCAATATGCAATTCAGTTTTTACTGAATTTTGTACTTTTGATGACAGGTTTATGATTATCACTTAATAAATTTTTATAATGAATGTTCCCTTTTTTCCCTATCATTAAGAATCAAACCCAGGACCTCATGCTTGCTAGGTAAGCACTCTACCACTGAGCTACATATACCTCAACATTCAGTCTTGAATGTTGAATTTTTAAGTGGATGAATGAATGAATGAATAAATGCGATTTTAGATCAAACCATTACATCTCTGCATATCACCTTATTGAATATAAAACAAGGGTGCTGACTAGAGAGTTTTTAATTCTTTTTCAACTTTGAAATTGAAAGTTTCTAAATATTTGTTTCAAAGGTGTGGTGGTTAATTTTATGTGTCAACTTTGGGTAGACATTTGGCCAAACATTATTCTAAGTGTGTCTGTGAAGGTGCTTCTGAATGAGAATAATATTTGAATTGGTAGATCGGCAAAGCAAGTTGCCTTTCCTAAGGTTGGTGTTTTATCTAATCAACTGCAAACATGAATAGAACAAAAAAAAAAACTGAGTAAGAGCAAACTCTTCCCGCTTGACTGCTTGATCTGGAACATCAGTTTTTTCCTGTTTTCATACTGTTCTTGCATTTCAAGCCTGCTAACTTCTCAACTGGGATTAACCCTATTGGCTGTTATGATTCACAGACCTAAAAATTCTAGAGAATGACTGGGGGTGGAACTCAGTGATAGAGCACATATATAGCATGCGTGCATTTCTGAGTTTGATTCCCAGCACTACGAAAAATCACAAAAATTCCCAGACAGAATTTTGGCAAATCAAATTCGGCAACACATAAGAAGGATATTACATAATGAACCTGTGAGGATTTATTCCAAGAATGCAAAGTTGGTTAACATCGCTACAGTGATCTTTGTAACTCACCATACTGAGAGTGTATTTTGGCATGATAAAATCTCTTGATAAACTGACAGAAGATAACA
>VMDO01022154.1:17946-34051 GCA_007922755.1 Pedetes capensis
AGATCATCCCTAATTGGGCTGACTAAAAGATTTGTCCTTAACAATGAGAATACAACAAGCTTGTCCACTGTCAACGTTTCTATTCAACCTTGTATTAGAGATCTGAATAATGTATCATGGTGTATATAGACCATATTTTCTTATTTATTACTCTATCAGTGGACACTTCAGTTGATTCCATGTCTGGGTTAATGTGAATAGTCCAGCAATAAAGTGTTGGTTTCCTTTGTATCTAGATCCACTGAAGAATCAAGGGACAGGACTTGTTCTGGCTAGCATAATTATTATGAAGTGTTTTTTTCAGAGAAGTGAATAATTGTCCATGTAACTTCTTTTGCCAGAGAAAATTATGAATTAATAGTAAAATATGTCCAGGTGCATGACACATACCTGTAATCTCAGTGACTCGGGAGGCAGAGGCAGGAGGATTGCAAGTTTGAGACCAGAGGCAGTCTGTATAATTTAGTGAGACCCTGTCCCAAAAAGTAAAAAAATGGGCTAAGGGTGCAGCTCAGTGGTCTAGCACTTGCAAAGCATGCAAGTGAGGCCCTGGTTTTTTAATCCCTAGTACAGAAAAAAAAAAAAAAAAGTAAAATATGCCAGGAAAATGAAGAGTTTTTCCTGCAGTAGCTGACACTTGTGCTTTTGATAGGAAATGCTGATCAGGTAAAGGATAGGGTAAGTAGCAAAAGGAAGTAAAAGCAAAGAAAGACTATGAGAAACAACAATTAACAAAATGGAAGCTCTTGACATTAATTAAATTACTTTCCTGGTACATATCACATAACTGTAAAAGTTAGATCCATTTATTTTCCTGTGTTATTTGTAACAGTCAAACAGACCCCCAAAATGCACTTTTAAAAGGCATTTCACTAGGCCCTTCATTGAAGCAGCACATTGCCTGTTTAACAGCCATCCCATGAGGGAGGTGTTGTGCAGGTATTTATCTGCTCCATTTTACAGATGAGACCTACCACTGTATTTTCAAAAACTCTGGTCCTCTATTGTCACTGTCCCTCCAGGGACAGGCAGGATCTGCACTTCTTTCTCTACACATTAATCTGCTTGCTATCATCATCAGGGCCCACCTGCTACTCTTGGCAGCCCAGGCTGGCTGCAGCCTGGAACAGATTCCATCCTGAAAGAGCTGGGAAGCCTTCTAAATAAACTGAAGGTTGCCTTCATGGCCTGTTTCCTTTGTTCTTCAATTCTGATTGGCTGCCCTATGCTTAGAAGATGGATGTCTCTTGACTCTTAGAACAGGTGTGCTACTGAGGAAAGAGTCAAGGAGTTGAAGTCAGAACACCTGAATTTCCCTCTTGGTATGCTTCGCTGAAGAAAAACAAGTCACTTTCCTGAGCATTATTCTCCTCCTTTATAAAATTAGTATAATAATAAGCACATCATAGCCAGGGGTGGTGGTACATGCCTATTATCTCAGCACTGGAGAGGCTGAGACAGGAGGACCATGAGTTCAAGACAAGATATTCTGAATTTGGAAGCAAAGCTGGCCTCATGGCATTGGATGAAGGATTATGGGTCTGTAATACCTAATTTGCTACGTAATGGTCAGATCTAAATATAATAACACATGTAAGAGCTGTGGCACATATTCAGTTCTCTATAATGAATAGTTATTACTATAGAAGGAGCAATAATTTTAACTGGTAACATTTGTAAGATGTCTTGGAGGATGCAAGCTGAGGAAGATCTGGGATGGCAAGGCTACTCAAGACAAAGGGAAGAGCTTCAGCAAATTTAATTGTGTGACAGTGGAGCACATGTAGCGGGAACATGAAATCAGAAGGTGGCACTGTGTTTGGGGATTAAAGAATAAGAGGTAGCTAGAAAGTTTGGTCGGGGCTACAAATTGTGGCTAGTTTGGATTGTTTACATGCCACAGTAGGGGGACTAAAAGCTTTAGTGTATGGTGGGGGGGTGCTGCTTTTGGGGTTTGATAAGATCTTATTAGTATTTTAGGAAAAGAGCTCTGGTAATTGGGTAGAAGATGGACTGAGATAGAAGACAGAGACAGAGGAGCTAGGCAGGATGTCAAACCAGGTTTACTGAAGGCTGCACATGTGATTGCAAAGGAATGGAGCAGGAGGAATACAGTAGGTGGCCCAACCAGGATTTGACAACCTTTCTGGGTGAGAGAGTAAGAGGGGGATTCTGGGGCTGAAATGTTCCTAAGACTTCAGTTTACAAAGATGCATGCAGGAGTTAGGAAGACTACAAAGGGATACCACAAATTGGAGCTCTGAAGGAGAGAGAATCATGAAGAACAGGCCCAGCTTGAGAGGAGTGGTGTTAGATGACGTACATAACCAGTGGTGTACTGGAGCCAGCTCACAGGACACACCAGAACTGATGGCTAGCACCTGTCCACAATTCTCCATTCAATGATGTCCCTTGGATAGCTGAACATGGAAGAGGGACTCCTGTTTACTCTGGCTTCCTAGTTGAGCCTGGTCCTCCCTCATGCTTGAGATAGAGACCTGGGTTGAGTGTTTTTTTATTAATGTCCCCTAGTGATTGCTTCAGCCTGCTTATGCCCAGGGACATGCTAGGAAATGTTTAACAACTGGCTCTCTGAAGAAAAACTTCTGATTTGTAGTATTTAGTGATTGCTATGGTATACTATTCCCAATATATCTGACTGACTTTAGGCTATCGAAGGGACATCTTTGTAAATTGTCCCTTTGTAAGAAAACAAACTGCTCACGAACAAAAAAGTTTACAAATTCTCCTAATTTGAAAGAATAACCTTATGGTGGTGGCCACTAGCCTCCAAGGCAGCCCCAGTGACCTCTGACTCCTTCCTGGTAGCAACATCTTTGCATACTCTCTTCTATATTGTATCAGGTCTCATCAATGTGACCAGTAGAATATGGCAAAAGTGATGGTGTGTCAATTCTGAAGTGGTGTTTGTTCTTGTTGGGTGTCATTGAGTCGGTGTCCGACTCATAGTGACCCTATGTATAACGGGCAGAACAGCATTGTTAGTGCTTCTCTGCTATTCATAGGGTTTTCAATGGCTGATTATTTTTTGGGAGTGGGTTGCCAGATCCTTCTCCCAAGCCTGTAGCACCTGCTGTTTCCAGGCGGTCTCCCATCCAAGTATTCACCAGGCCCAAACCTGCTTAGCTTCCAAGATCTGACAGGATCAGATGCCACAGTGGTACAGCTGCAGGCAATTCTGAGGTTAGGTCCTAAAAACAGTACAGCATCCCTTTCTCTCTCTCTCTTTCTCTCTCTGTCTCTCTCTCCCTCCCTCCCTCCCTCCTTCACATTTCTCTTGGATTCTCATGCTGGGGGACGCCAGCTTCCATGTCAAGCAGCCCCATGGAGGGACCCACATGGTAAAGAACCGAGTGAGACTAAAAAGCAGATCCTCCAGCCCCAGCCCAAATTCAGAGGACGCTACCCCCACCAACAGCTGGACTACATCTCATGGGAGACTGAGCCAAAGCTAGGTGAGCTGCTCCCAGATCTTGACCTTTGAAAACACTGTGAGATAATAATTGTTTTGTTTTGTTTTTGAGACAGGGTCTCACTATGTAGTCCAGGCTGGCATTGAACTCACAATCCTCCTGTCTCTCAGCCTCCTGGGTGCTGAGATTACAGTCATTTGACACCATGTCAGCCCATAATTGTTTTAAATTACTACATTTTGGAGTCCTTTGCTATATAGCAATAGATAACTAATACTGGCATTCTGACTAACCATCCCTCTTCCTCTTCATATCCAGGCAACCACCCCCTAAGCACTCACCCATCCACTTGTTCCCTTCTCCACTGCCATCATCCTTGCCCACATCTGGACCACCACAATTGATAACTAACTGACCTACTCACTGACCACACTGCAGCTAGAATGATCCATGGAAAGCTGTTGGTAATATTCTTACTAAAATCCCTCCCTGGAAACCCATTGCTCTTGGAATCAAGATAAAAATCTTTATATGGGTCATATGACTTGAATAATTGTAGCCCTTTCTACATCCACAATTAGACTCAGGCCACTCTCACATTCACCCAGCTTCCATGTTTCACCTTCATTAGTCCAATTTCTACACTTTCATTTGTTACAGTTCCCTGAATCAAGCATTGTAGATGTGCAGCATCTAATGCCTCTTCCCTGAGAGTTTCTCCTACCTCCTAGTTAGCTCAAATCATGCTGTAAGTCTCAGCTTAAACATCACCTTCTCAGAAAGCCTTCCCTGGCTTCCGCTGAAAAAGGGCTAAAACCCTGCTATTTACCTCCACAGAAACTTTGTTCAATATTCAACTAATTTATCAAGCATATAGCATAGGCAATGTCTAAGTGTTTGAAATATTTCAGAGAACATACATTACCCTTTCCTAGTGTGTATCACATTTTTAATTCAAATAATTATCTGTCTTACTAACCGATTCATGTTTATCTTCAATGCCAGATTGTAAATTCCATGGGGACGCAGACCATTGCCTGGTTATTTTCAAAAGCCTGGCTCTGAGTAGATGCCCAAGTAATACAGGCTGAAGAAATGAAATAAAAAAGAGCTTTGGAATCAGACTCCAAAGTGTGTGACTTGGGCACAGTTTCATCATCTATAAAGTGTGAATAACAACAATACCTACCTCATACAGTTGATGTGAGGTTAAATCACATGCAATGTGCTTAGTACAGTACCTGATATTTAATAAGTGCTTATGGAAATAAGCTACTGTCTGACTAAAAATGAATTTTGTATCACATCCATGTGAAAAAATTATAATTGTGAGACTTCATCTATTTATTACAGTCTACATTTTCCTGACTCATATCTTCCTCAGAAATGATCATTTTGTTGTTGCTGTTCAGTTTTGCTATATATCCTCATTTTTCTCTGAAAGCTTGAATTGCTGCAGCATTTTTAGTGTGCTATAAATTTCCTCACTTAGAGGAAGGATTTCTTAACATACATGTACATTTAGGAAAAAATGAAAATGATATGCACTCTTCAAGAAGATTCTATGTCAAGGAATTAGTGGTAATAAACAGGAGTAGCTGAATCTCAAAGAACATGGCAGGAACAAAGGAAAGTGAAAGAAAAAGAGGATGTTGTATGGCTATCATCTTTGATTATCCTGATCAGGATTATTTATAGCAAATCTTGTTTGTGTTTCTGTTGGAGGTACTAAATACATATAAGAAATAATTTAAAACATACCCATTAAACTATCAATGGCAGTTACTTCTGGGAAAAATAAGCATGGAGGTGGCTTATTGTCTTATTTTGATAAGAATTCTTTACAGTAATAATATATTACATACACACCCTCCCAAATATGTTGGTATGAAAGGGTAAAACTACAAAAGGAGTCTATGCATCCCTTGGCTCCAATTTGTGACCTCTTGTGCTCCCTTACCTTATTGCTACAATTGCTGAACACCAGTCAGGACTCCCCTAACCAAGTTCCTGCCTGAGGTTTGACACAGAATTAGCTGTCAGAGCAAACTCTGGACTCCTTGAGCCTTTCCTCAGCAAGCTTGATAATGTGACGGTATATGGCTACTGTCTTTACCCTGGCTTCTGAGATTCTTTCAAGTGGAAAACAAGAATTAGAGATTTGGGTTTCAGAAACCACTATAGTGAACTAGGAACAACCTAACTCATCCTAAAAGCTATGGAGATGAGCCACTGATTTAGTGCTTGCCTGACTCAATGGCAACTAACAACAATAACAATGGTTTGAATGTGTCTGCCCATCTAATTCATGTGTTAGAAACTTAAACCCCACAGTCATGTTAATGGATTTAGAAGGGTGTGTCTTTGGAAGGTAATCAGAATTAGATAAGGTCATGAGGGTGGAATTCTCATGACGGAATTAGTGTCTTGCTCTCTCTAGCCACGTCATGCCCCCTGCCATGTAATGGTGCAATCCCTAGGAATGACTGTTCTACTTTCTGTGTTTATGACTTTGACTCTTCTTGGTACCTTATATAATAGAATCATATAATATTTGTCATTTTGTGTCTAGATTTTTTTGTGTGTGTAATGTCTTCAATGTTCATCTGTTATAGCATGGATCAGACTTTCCTTCCTCTTTAAGGCTGAGTAATATTTCATTGCATGTATATACCACATATTGTTTATTCCTTCATCTGTTGATGGATACTTGGGTCACTTATACTTTTTGGCTACTGCAATCAATGCTGCCATGAATACAGACATATATAAATATTAGTTTAAGTCTCTGTTTTCCATTCTTTTATGTATATACCTAGAAGTGGAATTGCAGAATCATATGGTAATCCTATGTTTACTTTTTAGGGAACCTCACTACTATTTTCCACAGAGGGTACAGCATTTTACATTCCCACTAACAAAGCACAAGACTCCACTTTCTTTATAACCATGTCAACACTTGATATTTTCTGTTGTTGTTGTTGTTGTTTTAAAATATAATAGCCATTCTAATGGGTGTGAATTGGTATCTGCCTCTGAATTTTAATACCCTCAATTATGAGAAACACCAACCACTTGGTGCTAATTTGAATGCTGTATCCTTGATTGCATTCTTTGATAAAGTGGTTAATGGAGGCCTTAGACATTGATGGACCTTGAGTTCACCTTGTCTACTGTTTTTCCACACCTTTTTCTTTCAAGCTCCTTCTTCAAGCTCTAATTTTTAGCCAAATTACTTTTGACTCAGGACTTATGGGTTTTACATAGTGCATGTCTGAGGAAGTCTGTGTGTGTGTGTGTGTGTGTGTGTGTGTGTGTGTGTGTGTGTGTGTGTGCGCGCGCGTGCACGTGCGCACTTGCGCACCCTGGAGACTGAACCCAGGACTTCATGAATGTAGGTAAGCATATGACCTCTGAGGTACATGCTCAGCCTTTGTTGTGGTTTTATTTTGGTTTTTTTTGTTTTGTTTTCATTTTTGTTTGATAAGTTTCTCAGCTTAAAAAGAAAAAAAATGAAAAACTGAGACCTAGTCTATATTCTTTAAGGTTCAGAACAATTAAGTGAACCTATCTTCCTTCCTTCCTTCCTTCCTTCTTTTCTGTCTTCCTTTTTTCCTTTCTTTCTTTTGATTTCTTTCTTTCTTTTTTTTTTATTTCTTTGAGATAAGATCTTGATAAGTAGCCCAAGTTAGCCTGGAACTCTTTATGTAGCCCAGGCTTGCTTGGAATTTGCAGTTCTTCTGCCTCAGACTCTGAAGTGCTGGGATAACAGGCGTGCACCACCATGCCTAGTTTATAAAGTGACTTTTCTAAGGCATTTTGTCTAGATAAAAGTAGGACAAAAATATATCCAATGAGCAGAAAGCATGCTTAGTACCAGTCATGATATACGCTATGATCTGAATGTATCCCCCAAAATTCATGTTTTGGAAACTTAATCCCCAATGCAACCGTGTTAGAAAATAGGGGCTTTAAGGAGGCATTTAAGAGCCCTCATGAATGGATTAATACTGTAACAAAAGGCCTTGAGGAAGGAAATTTGATTTCTTTCTTGGCCTTCTGTCTCTTCTGCCATCTGAGGATACAGCATTCTTACTCTCCAGAGAAGCAACAGCAAGGTGCCATCTTGGTGAATGCACTAGCACCTTAATCTTAGGCCCCTCTCCCCCAGACTGAAAGAAATAAATTTCTGGTGTTTTTTTTTTATAAGTTATTCTGTCTCAGGTATTTTGTTATAGCAGCACAAATGAACTAAGACAATATACATGAAATCTTTCAATTACTCATTCATTTCTTCAAATATATTGCACACAATGTTTAAATTCAAGAGACATTACCAACAAAATAGACTACACTAGTTAGACTTTGTCTTTTACCAACTTGAAAAAGAAGGTGGTAAGGAATAAAAAAATGAGATTCAGTCTGATAAATCCCATAAACAAGATAAATAAAAGACAAACAGAAACAGTGAAACTTTACAACTTCCTACTAAAGGGATTACACAGGAGATATGGTTATATTGAGTCAGTGCTCTCTTTAAAAAAGTATAAAATCAGAATTTAAATGAAAAATTAAAATGGTTGGGCAATTAAAAATATTTCTGTGAAATATACAGTATTAGTATTATGTTGATGTTGTTGTTAGGTGCCATTGATGCGGGTCTGACTCATTGCAACCCTATGTACAACTGAATGAAACATTTCCTGATTCTGTATCAGGCACGTGATCTTATTTATGCTTAAACCCATTGTTGCAGACACTGTGTCAATCCATCTAATTGAGGGTTTTCCTCTTTTGTTTGACCTGCCATTCTCCCAAACATGATGTCCTTCTCCAGGGATTAGTCCCTCCTGACTACATGTTCAAAATATGTAAGACATAGTGTAACCATCCGTGCTTCCAGAGTACTGTGGTTACACTTTTTCTAGGACAGATCTGTTGGTTCTCTTTAGCAGTCCATGGTATATTCAATATTCTTCCCCAGCACCATAATTCAAAGGCATCAATTCTTCTCCTCTCACCTTTATTCAATGTCCAGCTTTCACAACCTTATGATGCAACTGAAGATACCATGGCATGAGTCAGAGGCACCTTCGTCTTCAATGTGACGTCTTTACTTTTCAACACTTTAAAGAGGTCTTTTGCAACAGCTTTTCCTAGTGCAATGCATCTTTTGATTTCTTGACTGCTGCTTCCATGGATGTTGATGGCAGAATCAAATAAAGCAAAATCTTGGACAACCTCAATCTTTTCTCCATTGATCATGAAGTTATTTACTGACCAAGTTGTAAAGATTTTTGTTTACTTGACATTGATGCACAATCCATACTGAAGGCTGTATTCTTTGATCTTTAGCAGTAAATATTTCAAATTCCCCTCACTTTCAACAAGCAGAATTGCATCATCTGCACAATGCAGGTTGTTAAGGAGTCTTCCTCCATTCCTGATGTCATGTTCTTCTTCATAAATTCCAGCTTCTTGGATTATTTGCTCAGCATAGAAATTGAAGAGGTATAGTGAAAGGATACACATACACCTTTCTTGACTTTAAACCAAGCAGTGTTTCTTTGTTCTGTTCGAATGACTGCCTCCTAGACCGTGTACAGATTCCTCATGAGTACAATTAAGTGCTCTGGCATCCCCATTCTTCACAATGTTATCCATACTTTGTTATGATCCACACAGTCAAATGCTTTTGCATAGTCGATAAAATATAGATAGACATCTTTCTGGTATTCTCTGTTTTCTGCTAACCATCTGACATCAGCAATAATGTCCTTGGTTCCACACCCTCTTCTGAATCTGGCTTGATTTTCTGGTAGTTTCCTGTATATATACAGTTGCAGCTGCTTTTGAATGATCTTTAGCAAAATTTTGCTGGTGTGTTATATTAATGATATTATTTGATAGCTTCCACAGTCAATTGAATATCCTGTTTCGGGAATAGGCACAAATATGGATCTCTTCCAGTCAATTGGCTAGGTAGCTGTTTTCCAAATCTTTTGGCATAAACAAGTTAGCACATCCAGTGCTGCATCTATTTGTTGAAACATCTCTACTGGTATTCCATCAATTCCTGGAGCCTTGTGTTTCACCAAGCTTCCACTTCATCTTTTATTACCATTGATTCCTGATCATATGCAACCTCTTGAAGTGGTGGGTCATCCATCAGTTCATTTTGGTATAATGACTGTGTATTCCTTCCATCTTCTTTTGATGTTTCCAGCATTGTTTAGTATTTTCTCTGTTGAATTGTTCACTATTTCACCTGGAGGCTTGAATTTTTTTCTTCAATTTCTTAAGCTTGAGAAAAACAGAGCATGTTCTTCCCTTTTCGTTTCTACCTTTATCTCTTTGCACGTCATTATATTTGATTTTGTTTTCTCAAGCTGCCCTTTGAAATATTTTTTTTAGTCCCTTAACTTCATTTTGTCTTACTTTTACTTTAGCTGCTTGACATTCAAGGGCAAGTTTCAGAGTCTCTTTTGACAAGTAAGTTGGTATTTTTTTTCCTATCTTTTAATAACTATTTGGTTTCCTCATGAATGATGTCTTTAAATGACATGCCACACCCATCTGGTCTTCTGTCATTAGTGTCTAATGCATTAAACCTGTTCTTGAGTTGGTCTCTAAATTCAGGTGGGATAAACTCAAGGTCATATCTTGGCACTTTTACATTTGTTCTAATTTTCTACAGTTTCAGTTTGAACCTGCTTATGAGCAGTTGCTATTCTGATCCACAATCATCATATGGTCTCATTCTGACATTTGATATTGAGGTTTTCCATCCTCTCTTCCCATAAATGTAGTCAATTTGGTTCCTATTTGTTCCATCTGGTGACTTCCATCTGTATAGTCACCATTTATGATGGTGAAAAAAATGTATTTGCAATGAAAAGATCATTGGTGTAACAAAATTCTATCATGCAATCTCCAGCAATGTTTCTGTCACAAAGGCTATACTTTCCAACTACTGAGCCACCTTCTTTGTTTCCAACTTTTGCATTCCAGTCAACAGTAATTATCAGTACATCCTAATTGCATGTTCAATCTAATTCAGATCGCAGGAGGTGGCAAAAATCTTCCCTATCTTCATTTGTGGCCCTAGCGGTGGGTGTATAAAATTGAATAATAGTCATATTAACTGGCCTTCCTTGTAGGCATATGGATATTATTCTGTCACTGACAACATTGTACGTCAGGAGAGACCTTGAGATATCTTTTTTGATGATGAATGCAACCTCATTTCTCTTTAATAGATATATTCCAACATAGTTGACCATATAACTATCTGATTCAAAATGGCCCATGCCAGTCCATTTTAGCTCACTGTTGCCTGTTGTTGTTGTTGTTAGGTGCCGTCGAGTCTGTATCCGACTCATAGCGATGCTCACAGGGTTTTCAATGGCTGTTTCGGGATTGCCTTGGAAGTGGGTTGCCACGTCCTTCTCCCATTCTGTGGTGCTGGGAATCGAACTCAGGACCTCAGAGACTGCAGAGCAGCGCTCTACCAACTGAGCTAAATCCCAGCCCCACTCACTGTTGCCTAGAAGGTTGATATATATGTGCTCAATTCCCTTTTGGAAATTTCTAATTTTCCTAGATTCATACTATGTACATTCCACATTCCAATTATGAATAGATGTTTACAGTTGTTCCTTCTCTTTTTGAGTTATGCCACATCACCAAAGGCAGTCTCTGGAGCTTTACTCCATTTCTGTCATTAAGGCCAACTCTACTTTGAGGAGGCAACTCTTCCCCAGTTGTCTTTTGAGTGTTTTCCAACCTGAGGGGCTCATTTTCCTGCACTATGTCTGACAGTGTTTCTCTGCTATTCATAGGGTTTTCAATGGCTAATTGTTTTGGGAGTGGGCTGCTGAGTCCTTCTCCCTAATCTGTCTTAGTCTGGAAGCTCAGCTGAAACCTGTCTACCATGGGTGAATCTGCTGGTATCTGTAATACTGGTAGCATAGTCCCCAGCATCATAGCAACACTCAAGCCCCTACAGTATGGCAAATTGACAGACATGTGAGGGATTAGTACTATAGTAAACATAAATTTCAGGAAGGTGACATAGGTAATGCTTAGCAAAAGCTTATGAGGCTAAGAGGACTAATTCAAATACTGTATATGCCAGGGAAAATAACATATTTTAGGGATTCAAAGGAGGGCAAGAACATATATGATGCTGGAAAATCCAGAAAGGCTCTGTGAAGTACTTCATACAAGATGTGTTAAAGGAAGTGTATTGTGGCATATGCTTTGATGGGTGCGTAGATTTTCAACAGACAGAGTTTGGAGAACTGAAGGAGAGGAGGCCAATGCAAGCAAAGAGAAAGCATTTGTAAAGACATTAATGAAGATAATCATAAATGGTATTCCAGAATGTTGACTTTAGACATAAGATAGGTTGGATATAGATTCGTGGTTACAGGATAAAGGATGAAAAAGATGAGAAGGGTACTTGTTTTGGAAATAGCCTGGAATGGTGAGCTGCATCGATTATGCTGCGTTAACTACATAAGAATAAGAGTGAGTCATTAAAGGCTTTTTGGAGCACTAGGTTTTGGAGGCAGGTTATGTGGACAAACAGTTTCTCTGGGCCTCAGGTTATCATGTGCAAGATGAGGGGGATATGCTCTACCCTTTTTATGCCTACATACACTATAAAGGTTCTATCTATCCTTAGGCTGACCTTGAATTTGTTTGTAGTCCAGGCTTATTTTGAATTCATGATTCTCCTGTCTCAGTCTCTCCTGTCCTGGAATTACAGGCATGGGTCACCAAACTCAGGTAGAGGTTCTATGTTTAAAGGAGTAATGCACAGCTTTAGGATTCATCTAATAGATTGTTCCCTCTTCTCAAATGTTCTACTTGAAAGAGGACATATGCAAAAAATATGGCTGTCTCAGTGAGATAACTTGGTGCAACAAATATCTGTGCATTGGAATGGCTGTAGAAAGGGTTGAAGCTTGGGTAATATTGAGGAACAATTACAACAGTTCAGGTAAAAGGTTGTGGCCCACAGCGAGGAAAGTCATGAGATTAGACACTCATGAGAGAAGCATACTAGAAATAGAAGATATAGGATTCTGCAATCAGTAGAGGGCAAAAAAGGAAGATACAAATAAGCAAGACTGAATTAATAAGAGCCAGTAAAGGGAGAAATGTCCATGCTGTTACCAGAAGTACTGTGAGTTAGGATGAAGGGCTAGTTTCAACCTGAGATAGTGTGAAGTTATGGGTTTGGTTTGGGATCTGCTGACTTTAAGGTATCAATAACCATGTGAGTCAAGTTATTCAGTAGGTGGTTGGATTAGATTAGAGAAAGGGCTGTATTCCCAGATACCTGCAAAGGGTAAGAGTTAAACCTATGAGTGAAATGGAGCAGCTCTGAAGGGAATGCTATAGTTTGAATCTTGAATGTCCCCTAAAGGCCCATGTATTAAAAGCTTGATCCCCAGGGTAGCACCATTGGGATACAGTGGAAACTTTGAAAGGTAGGGCTTAGTGGGAGAACCTTAGATCATTAGCAGTGTACCCTTAAAGGGAATGGTGGAGCCCTGGACCCTTTTTCTTTCTCTCTTTCTCTTCCTGGCCATGAAGTAAGCAGTTTTGCTCAGCCATGTGCTCCTGCCATGATGTGCTGTCTCACTGCAGGCCCAAAGTAATAGGGCCAATTGTTCATGGACTGGAGTCTCTAAAACAGCTAAAATAAAACTTTTCACTTTATATATACTCTTTTTGCAGTTCTGGGGGGCTGGACCCAAGGCCTCACACATACTTTGCATGTGCTTTACCACTGGACTGCACTGCCCACCCATTTTTTATTTTTTATCCTGAAATAGTGTCTCACTAAGTTATGCAGGCTGCCTCTGGCCTTGAAATTGAGATTCTCCTTCCTCTGCCTCCCAAGTCACTGGGATTACAGATGTGTGCCATTATGCCTGGCTATTCACTTTATAATTACTTCAAATATTTTGTTATAGTGATGGAAGGGTGAAGAACTGGGAAATGGCTATGTTTAAGAACAGCCTGGGGAAGTAGAGACAGGGATTGATTGGTTAGAGAAGTAAAGAGGTGATCCTATTGTGTTTTGGAAATCCAGGGGTGCCAGGTAACTTATATTTGCTCTTCTACATTCCACCTTTCTCTATCCTGCTCTTAACCTCTGATGTTGCTTTGTATGGTTCTATGCTCCTTAGTTTCAGGATGGACTTAAAGAGGATTCAAAAGAGAGAGGATAGTATAGGTTACTCATTTGTTCCTCTCAAGGAAACTTCTAGGGGCTGGGATTTAGCTCAGTTGGTAGAGTGCCGCTCTGCAGTCTCTGAGATCCCGGGTTCGATTCCCAGCAATGCAAAAATGGGAGAAGGACATGCCAATCCACTCCCGAGATAATCCCCAAACAATCAGTCACTGAAAAGCCTATGAGGGTCACTATGAGTCAGACATCACTTAACACCTAACAACAATGAGGTGCTTGCTATGCATGATGTTCTCTCTTTACAGTCTCCATAACATTTTCTCTCTTCTCCCCTTTAGCCCCAAGAGAGATAAGTGCTCTGCTTCTATCTGAATTCCTCTTATCCATTCTCATTCTCTTAACTCAGATGTGTCAGCTTTCTGTTTCTATAACAAATACCTGAGCCCATCAACTTATAAAGAGAAAAGTTTTACTTGGGCCCATGGGTTTAGAGATTTCATCCTATGCTTGCTTGGCCTCATTGCTTTTGAACCTGTGGTGAGGCAGCACATCATGGTGGCAGCAAGTGGCAAAGCAAAACTGCATATTCATGGCCGATAAGCAAAAGAGAAAGAGAGGAAGAAGAGGTGCCTGGGGTCCCAGTAACCTAAAGTTCTCCCACTAGTTTCCACCTCCTCAAGTTTCCACCACTTCCTAATAGTACCAAACTGAGGACCAGGTTTTTAACATATGGGCCTTTCAGGAACATTACAGATCCAAACTGCAGTACCTGTCCTGTAATTAGTCCCTTGTGTTATTTGTTAGGTGCTGTTCAGTGGATTCCAACTCAAAACAACCCTTATAGGGTTTTTAGTGGCTGATTGTTTGGGATTGCTTAGGGAGTGGATTGCCACGTCCTTCTCTTGTTAGTCCCTTAAAAGCCCTCCTAAATTATCCTAATGTTAGAGTTCACTTTGTTTCCTGTTGGAACACTGATTAATGTATATTTTATACCTACTATGCCTTAGCATGAATAGATAAGGGCTGATTGGGCATATAACTGGGAACAGTGAGAGTTTTTTTGTTTCGTTTTTGAGATAGGATTTTGCTATCTAGCCCAGGCTGGCCTCAAACTCATAATCATCCTGCCTTAGCCTCCTGTGTGCTGGAATTAGAGGCCTGTGCCACCATGCCTGGCAACTGAGGTTGTTCCTTCTCCTATAAATAGCTTCTTTTATTATTGGAATCAATAGTAAAATTTAATTCCAGCCACAATTCTACTAAGTCCTTGAACTCCTACCCAGCTCCTGCTATGCAACTAAGTAGGAGGGACGTCTGATAATCAAACTAAGCTTCTTAAAACTAATCCCACACCTCTAGATAATGTCATTAATCTATGCATGAAGAAAGTGAGCACACCTACAGATAAGAAGGAGGCAAGACAATGCTACCAGAGAAGTCGTTTGGGCTTACAATCTCTCTACTCTCAAGTGTTTTAATCCAATCAACTAAAGTTTATCTAGGTACAATCTATGTTGTTGTTGTTGTTAGGTGCCTTCCAGTCTGTATCCGTATTCCATATCCGTATTCTACGCATAGCGACCCTCATAGGGTTTTCAACGGCTGACTGTTTCAGGATTGCCTTGGGAGTGGATTGCCAGGCCCTTCTCCCATTTTTGCAGTGCTGGGAATTGAACTCAGTACCTCAGAGACTGCAGCACAGCACTCTACCAACTGAGCTAAATCCCAGCCCAGGTACAATCTATAGTTGACCTAAATTTTGTCTCTAGGACCAGTTTTGAGCCTAGGCTGGTGGTCATAATGTTGTTCATTGTTCTTTTCACAGACTCATTTCTACTAACCCTGTACTGATGTGAGAAGCTCAGTCCCTAGGACTGGGAGCATGCTTTGGCCTTTCTTTTCCAGATTCTGTATTCTTACTGTTGGAAATTCCTGCCCTTAGCATTCTACTTACTTAAATCATGGGTGGTTGCTCGTACTCTGTTAAAATGAGTGGATTCCCTGGATCTTGAGTGTTGGATCTAGTCAGCTCTTTTTATCTTAGACTGATTTTTCTGATTGTGGATCTGCCTTACAAACTTATATCCTATGTGCTCATTCTTAGAATCATAAATTGGCTGTGCTCTGAGATTCTCAGTTACTATCTAATCCTGCATATCTATCTTCATTCCTAAGCCTGACAGGACATAATACGCCTCATTTCATCCTCACACAAGCTTCCCAGGGGATTAGTGGTATTAAGTACATTTTTACACTATGCTATGTGTTTCACAATACTGGGAGTTTATATATTCCCTATACATCAGTTCACTAAGAAAGTTATTTCCTCATTTTACCATGATCTAATAGAGGCTTAAGGTTGCTAAGCAGCTTTCCCTGGGTTATTCAGGGACAGATATGGGACAGCACATTTCTTTGTAGGCAAATTGTTACAAATACAAATTACAACAAAGCAAAGAGGGGT
>VMDO01022155.1:0-34029 GCA_007922755.1 Pedetes capensis
ATATATAGATCTCTCTCTCTCCCTCTCCCTCTCTCTCTCTCTCTCTCTCTCTATATATATATATATATATATATATATTTGTACATTTTCTTTATCCATTCTTCTGTTGATGGGCACCATGGAGATGGAACTGATTTGATGAATACCTCTGTAATATGCATCTGCTATCATTTGTGTGCACAAAGATTCTAGTAAGACAAATCTTAACTGGTAGTGTGTTTTCTTATTTAGGATAATGGCATTTTGATTTACCCATAAAAACACATTCACTGCTCTCAACACAACATTTTTAAGGTGGAAATTTATTATTAATTCTTCTTATATTAATAGATATAAAGAAAGCAAATTTACTGCATAGTACTCTGCTGTAAAAGTGCACCATATTTATTTTAAAAAATGTACTGCTGTTTGAAATTGTCTTTATCTCTTGTTTTGGCTATTATCCAAAATGTTCCAATGAAAATTATTAACTCAGGTAATTATTTCCTTCAGTAAATTAATTGAGATGCACCAGAGGTTATACACAATTCATAGTGTTGATACATATTACTGAATGGCTCCCCAGAAATCATCTGTCAGTTGACATCCTACCAGCATATTATCTGTATTCCTTCTATGCAAGGCCAGATGTTTATGCTCTTTTTTTATTTTTATTTTTGTCAGGAGCAACTTAT
Source organism: Pedetes capensis (assembly GCA_007922755.1). Taxonomy (NCBI): domain Eukaryota; kingdom Metazoa; phylum Chordata; class Mammalia; order Rodentia; family Pedetidae; genus Pedetes; species Pedetes capensis. Next base: position 675 of record VMDO01022155.1, read on the forward strand.
TTCTATTTTAATTTGTTTGCTCTTATTATGTATGAATTTGAACATTTCATCATCAATCTGTATGTCTTATTGTTTGTTTTTATAGTAGTAGGAGTTTAAACTCACTGCCCTGTCCGTGCTAGGCAAGTGCTGAACTACTGAGCTGCAGCTACAACCACTTTTTAATTTAATTAATTAATTAATTTTTAATTTTGTGACAGAGTCTTGCTAAGTTGAACAGGTTACCTCTCGATTCTCCTGCATCATCATCCCTATACCCTGGGATTGATGTACCATAGCACTTGACTGTATGTCTTTTTAATATGCTTATTTTAAAAAATTCAGGTGTGAATCTTTTTATTGTTTGGGGCAAAAATTTAATTTTAACCACACAAATACTTACAAGTCCTATTTGTTGCAACCAATTTAATCCAATGGTAAATACTGTGTAAATTTTCCTTATAGGTTTGTTTCATTTGTGTTTCATAAATTTTCATTTCTGTGAGACATAATCTGGTTTTCATTTATTCAATAATTTTTGTCATTGTCTTTGTATCATGATAGACCTTCTTTATTCCAGGACTGTATTGATTTTCTTCTTGCACTTTAAATATTTCATTTTTTAGACTTACTCTATAATCTAATTCAGTTTTACCCAATATTTGGTAAAATAAAACTTTTCACTACTTTTTTAAACAGAGAGAGTGTGTGTATATGTTCACAGGCACATGTATAGATATATTGGTTTGTATGTGTGCTTTACATCAAATCTAGAAATGTTTGGTTGAAGTATTTGGTACTGTAAATCCAATGTAGAGTGAATGTTGTTAAGCATGCCTGTAATCCCAGGGACTCTGGAGGCTAAGAAGGAAGGATCACAAGTTCAAGGCCTGAGGCAGCCTGTGTAATTTAGTGAGACCATGTTCCAAAAATAAAAATAAAATGGGGCTGGGGGTACCTCTTAGTGATAGAGCACTTGCCTGACATCTGAGCCCCAGAGTTCAACACCACTAGTACTAAAAATATATATGTATATATAACGTGGAAATGTTTAAAGTATTTACTTCAGTGGCTTTTAATACAATAACTGGTATATAGGTTGAAATTTATGATCATACTTTTTCATGCTGTTTGGACAGGTTAAATACATGTTCTTATGTTTATCCTCTATTAATTTATGATCATATAATCTTTTTCCTATAACTATTCTTTTTAAGTGTCTACAGCTATATCACCCTGGCGTCCAATCTTGTTAGAATTTGGAAGCTAAGCAGGGTCGGGCCTGGTTAGTACTCAGATGGGAGACTTCCTGGGAATACCTGGTGCTGTAGACTTGGGAGAATGACCCAGAAGCCCACTCTGGAAACAGCCACCCAAAACCCTATGAATGGCAGAGAAGCACTGACTATAGTGCTGGGTATGGCACGTGCTATTGTACATAGGGTCACTGTGAGTTGAACTCTACTATATGGTACCTAACAACAACGATATACCTTTTATGTATAGTCTAGTATGTGTGCACGAAAATATTGGCATTTTAGGTAGGCTGTAGTGTTCTATGGATTTTTATAAATGCATATACACTTATTATTACTACCCAGGTCAAGATATAGTCTATCTCCACACCCTAGAAGGCTACTCCAAGTTAACCATTATTTTTGCTTTATCACCTCCTTGTTTTTGAATTTCGTTTAAATGAAATCATAGAGTTTATGGTAGTTTATGCCTGGTTTTCTGCTTTCAACCTGTTTGTGATAGTCATTTATATTGTTGATAGCATTGGTAGTTCATTTTTTACTGGAGTATTCTGTATTTATACAATAATTATACAATAATTTATTTGACTTTTCTCTTGTGGATGGGCTTTGGGGTATTTCCCAGTATTTCCAGTTATGAATAAGTCTGATATGAACATTTTTACACATATTTTTGGAGTGGGTATGTGCATTCATTTTTTTGGGATGTTTACCTAACAATGGAATCACTGAATCATAGGGTAAGCATATATTTAGGTTGTAGGTACAGCCAAACAGTTATGGATGGTTAAATCTCTTTCTACTTTTCCTAGCAGTGTATGGGAGTTTAAGTTGCTTTACATAGTCAACATTGTTTAGCATTGTCAATATTTTTAATTTTTATATTTCTGGCATGTAGCAATATCTAATTGGTTCTAATTTGTATTTCATTGATGATGTTAAGTACCCTTGACAATTTCAAATATTCCCAAATTGAGATTCTGTCTCCTTACCTGTATCTTCCATTTTTTATCTTCTTCTTGTTAGGTGCCATCTACTTGAGTCTGACTCAAAGCGAATCTGTGTACGGCAAAACAAAATGCTACTCAACTCTGTGCCATGTGCACAGTCTTTACATGTTTGAGCCCATTGTTGCAGTCACTGTGTTTCTTTTCATTTTGAGTTGTGCCACATCAGCAAATGGAGGTCCCAGGGGCTTTACTCCATTCCCATCATTAAGGTCAACTCTACTTTGAGGGAGCAACTCTTCCCCAGTAGTCTTTTGTATGCTGTCCAGCCTGGGAGGCTCATTTTCTGGCACTATATTTAACAATTCTTCACTGCTATTCATAGGGTTTTTGATGGCTAATTGTTTTGCAATTTGGCTTCTGGCTCCTTCTCCCTAGTCTTTCTTAGTATGGAAGCTCAGCTGAAATCTGTCCACCATGAGTGGCCCTGCTAGTATCTAAAATCCTGGTGGTATAGCTTTCACCATCACCACATGCAGGCCCCCAAAACATGACAAGCTGACCAATGCATGGGGGCTTTTTTCATCTAATAGGAGCTTAAACCTACTCAATTGTTAGACAAGAAGCTTGTGATGCCTTGTTTGTACTCCATGATGGACTATAATATATATAATATTCTATACAGTACAAAGTATATCTTTGTTGTTGTATGAGTGAATGAGCAAATGAATTCTTGACTCCTCCACATCTTTGTTTTAAATTAATGTTTTGGCAATTGTATATCCTTAAACAATTTTCAAAGTATGTTTCCTCCCTAACATCACTGCTCTTTCCTTAGTTTTCTGTTTCTGTGTTCAGCAAAAGTGAATTAAAAGTCATCTGGCTAATTGTGTTGTGAATGTGAAATTGCTCCAAAAAATAAAGTCTCTTTTTAAAAAATTCTGAAATTGTGATTAGTAAGACCAAGAAGGGTCTGGGACCTCTGCCATTCAAATGTTTATTCTAAATATATTTAGCATAAATTATGCCAGTCATCTCTTTGTATTTTGCTCCCCAGAGAAATAATTTACAATTTCTTAACAGTTTTGTTTTCTGAGTTGATAAAATTCTAGGTAGGAATAAAGTAATTATTAGAAGCAATACAAATGAAAAGGATAACATTCTGAACACCAGTTTGCTCAGTTCTCTGGTACTTTACTTAAATTTTTATTCTTCTACTGACAGTCTCTAGAACTTGAGTAAGAAAAGTGAGTGCTAACAACTGCGATTGAGTGTTTCTTAGCAGTTTCTCTTGGTATTGTTGGTAGTGGAAGTAAACCATGAATAGATGAAATATGCACACACAGTGAATCTTTCATGTTTCTCACAAGGTTTAGTTTATTGCTTTTCAACTCTGACAGTAGTTATTGGGAGATAAGATCATTGACTGATGTAAACTTATTTTCTCTTTCCTATTTGCTTTGCGGAGGTAGAAAATAGTCAAAAAGTAAGAAAAATAATAAAGAAAATTATGCATGCCCAGAGACATGAATAACTAATCTGTTATATAGAGATATGGTCTCAAATGTATGAGTAAGAACACATAGATGACTCAATCAATTAAACGTAATTGTTGCTATATATTTAAAGATTTTTTAAATCCTCAGTAAAAGGTTTAGTTTATAATTCTCAATAAGCATTATCTATTATTATCACTATAATTTTGTTTTACTTTAAAATTTTAAAATTATAGCAGAGTCAAGTCAATGCCAAGTAATGTTGTTGTTAGGTGTTGGCAAGTTGTTGTGTTGGACACTATGTACAAGACAAGAAAACACTCCCTGACACTGTGACCTACTCTAATTTCAGGGCTCTTCTGCTATTCTTAGGGTTTTTGATGGCTGATTGTTTTGGGAGTGGGCTGCCATATCCTTTTCCCATTTTTGTGGTGCTGGGGATTGATTCCTGGGCCTCAGAGCGAGCATAGCAAGCACTCTGTCAACTTAGCATGGCAATATAGTTCTCTTAATTACTTGTGAGTATGCCCATATATTTCTCATGATGGAAAGGAAGGGCAAATAATAGTGACTATGTTAGTAATCAAACTCAGTTTATCTTATCTTTCCTACAGAGTAGCCTCCTAAGTGAATGTATAATCTGTGAAAGTCATTTTTCATCAAATCTATCCCAGAGAAAGAAAAACTGTTGTGGCTGCTCTGATAGATGGTCTCCGGGTAAAGGGGATGTACTAGAAGTTTATTTCTAATGACCAATTCTGTGTAATCCACATTTTACTTCATATGTTTAATATTTAAATAGTTACTTTAAGAAAAGGAAATATTGTATTTTTAAAAATATAAAATAACTGCTTTAAAGATGATTCTTAAACTATTTCTTGATTTAAAATTACTTTACAATGTTTCCTTAAATTCAGGGCTTCAAACTCACAAAATTGGGTTCAAGCTTAGATGTAGGTTCAGAATGTTAAAATTTAGAAGGATTGGGTTTAAATTTTTAATCCTGTTTGCAGAGAGATTAAGAATTTTTTTTTTTTTTCAGCTGGGTGCTGTGGCACCCTCCTTTAGTACCAGAGACTCGGGAAGGGGAGGCAGGAAGATCACTAGTTTGAGACCAGAGGAAATCTGCATAATTTAGTGAGACCCTGTCTCAAAAAAAGTAAAAAAGTGCTCTGAGGGTACAGCTCAGTAGTCCAGCACTTGCAGAGCATGCAAGCTTGAGGCCCTGGGTTCAACCCTCAGTACTGGAAAAAAAAAATTCAGTTTGTATGCGATACTTAAGGTATGACTTTGAGTGTATCCCACCTGAGTTCAGAGACCACCTTAAGAACAGGTTTAATGCATTAGACACAATTGATAGAGGATCAGACAAGCTGTGGCATGACAAAGATATCATTCGTGAGGAAATCAAAAGGTTATTAAAAAGATAGGAAAAAAAGAAAAGACCAAAATACATGTCAAAAGAGACTCTGAAACTTGGCATTGAACTTTGAGCAGCTAAAATAAAAGGAAGAAATGATGAAGTTAAGGAACTAAGCAGAAGATTTCAAAAGGCAGCTTGTGAAGACAAAATCAAATATTTTAATGATATGTGCAAAGAGCTAGAGACAGAAAACCAAAAGGGAAAAACATGCTCTGTGTTTCTCAAGCTTAAGGAATTGAAGAAAGCCTCGAGTGGCAAAAGTGAAAGATTCTACAGGGAAAATATTAATGCAAAAAACATCAAAAGAAGATACAAGGAGTACACAGAGTCATTATCCAAAAAAGAATTGGTAGATGACCAAACATTTCAAGAGGTTGCATATGATGAGCAACCAGTGGTCTTGAAGGAGATACTTAGTAGGTATTGGTGAAACACAAGCCTCCAGGAATTGATGGAATACCGATAGAGATATTTCAAAAAACATATGCAGCACTAGAGGTGCTAACATGTTTATGCCAACAGATTTGGAAAATAGCTACCTGGCCAACTGACTGGAAGAGATCCATATTTGTGCCTATTCCTAAAAAGGGGATCCAGCTGAATGTGGAAACTTTTGAACAATATCATTAATATCACATGCAATCAAAATGTTACTAAAGATCATTCAAAAGAGACTGCAGCAGTATATAGACAGAGAACTGCCAGAAAACCAAGTGGGATTCAGAAGAGGGTGGGGCACGAGGGACATCACTGCTGATGTCAAATGGATATTAGCCAAGAGCAGAGAATATCAGAAAGGTGTCTGTCTGTGTTTTATCAGCTATGCAAAGGAATTTGACTATGTGGATCAAAACAAATTATGGACAACACTTCAAAGAATGGGAATACCAGAGCACCTAATTGTAATCATGAGGAATCTGTACATAGACCAGGAGGCAGTCATTTGAACAGAACAAGGAAATACTGCATGGTTTAAAGTAGAGAAAGGTGTGCGCATAGGGGCTGTATAATTTCACCATATCTCTTCAATTTCTATGGTGAGTAAATAATCTGAGAAGCTGGACTTTATGAACAAGAATGTGGCATCAGGATTGAAGGAAGACTCATTAACAACCTGCGTGTACAGATGATACAACTCTGGTTGCTGAAAAGTGAAGAGAATTTGAAGCATTTACTGATGAAGATCAAAGAAAATAGCCTTCAGTATGGATTGAGAACAAACATCAACAAAACAAAAATCCTTACAACTGGGTCAGTATGCAACTTCACAATAAATGGAGACAAGATTGATGTTCATGATTTTGCTTTATTTGGTTCTACAATCAATACCCGTGGAAGCAGGAGCCAAGAAATCGAAAGGCACATTGCTTTGGGAAAAGCTGTGGCAAAAGATCTTTTTAAAGTATTGCAAAGTAAAGATGTCACATTGAAGATGAAGATGCGCCTGACTCATGCCATGGTATTTTCAGTTGCATCATGTGATTGTGAAAGCTGGACATTGAACAAGGAAGACAAGAGAAGAATTGATGCTTTTGAATTATGGTGCTGGAGACAACTATTGAATATACCATGGACTGCCAAAGGAACCAACAGATCTGTCCTAGAAGAAGTACAACTAGAGTATTCCATGGAAGCAAGGATGGTGAGAGTGCATCTCACATACTTTGGACGTGTACTCAGGAGGGACCAATACTTGGAGAAGGATATCATGTTTGGGAGAGTAGCAGATCAACGACAAAAAGGAAAAATGCTCCACTAAATCGATTGACACAGTGTCTGCAACAGTGGGCTTAAATATAAATGAGACCCAGTGCCTGGCACAGAATCTGGAAGTGTTTTTATCTGCTGTACATAGGGTCGCTATGAGTCAGACCCAACTTGCGGGCACCTAACAATAACAACACAGATGGAACCTAACAACAACAATGATACCATAACAAAGAGAACATTAAAAACTAAACACGAATCCAGTTTTCAACTGTGTTTAGGTTTGGATTAAGCAATTTAAAAAAATGGTTAAACTGGAACTTGTTCAGGGTTTGGGTTCAGGTTCATTTTGAATCTTTGTTGTACACACATAGAATTTAAACCCAAACCTAAGGATTCTAAACTTTAACATATTGAACCTACACCCAGACCTGTATCTGATTTTTTATGGGTTTGAAGCCCTGCTTAAATTATCTATAATAATCATCATAGGCATGGATCATCTATTATCTATATTTGTTTAATATCCTGTAGTATGTTAAACATTGCAACTTTTCACTGATTTTTAGAGGGATTAAATTGAATCTCATCTAAAATAAGTGAGCACTAGTCTTATAAGGAAAGGTAAGGGCTAGGGGTATAACTCAGTGGTGTTTGCTTAGCATGCACAGGATCCTCTATTTGATCCACATCACTGCCAAAAAAAAAAGAAAGAAAGCAAGAAAGCAAGAAAGATAGAGGGAGGGAAGGGGGAGGGAAGGAGGGAAGAATAAAGGAAGGAAAGAAGGAAGGAAGAAAGGAAGGAAGGGAAGAGGGAAGAGTGGGTAGCAAAAGTACAGATTTCTTCTTAAGAGCGTTAAATTTTGAGTTAGTTTGATTTGGACTCAAATCCCAGCCCCACCTCCTAAAGGTCTGGGTAAATTATTTAATCTTGAACTTAAATACTTATGTCTGTCCTTATAAGTTATTCCCATTTTGGCAGATACGGGGTTTAGCTTAGTTCATAGAGTGCTGCTTTTCACTCTTTGAGGCCCTGGGTTCATTCCTTAGCACTGCAAAAGTGGGAGAAGGACATGGCAGTCCACTCCTGAAACAATCTTGAAACAATCAACCATCGAAAATCCTATGAAGGTTGCTATGAGTAGGACCTGACTGGACAACACCTAACAACAATGCCTATCTTTTAGAATTATTACAAAGAATAAATATATACAAGCCTTCAAAAATGCATAATAGGTCAGTGGATATATCTCAGTGATAGAGTCCCTTCTTAGCATTCATGAGGCCCTGGGTTTGATTCTCAGCACTCAGAAGGCTCATGTGAGAGGATCTAGAGTTTGAGGCCAACATGGACTATATAGCAAGACTCTTGTCTTCAAAAAGAAAAATAAATAAAAAATAAAAAAGTGCATATTAACTAATGAACAATCAGTAACTATCATAAATTTTATTACTGATATTTCATGACCAACTTGACTCTGCTCTGAAACAAAAGAAAGATATTGTTTTTTAATGTTCTTAGACATAAAATAATTGATCAATTATTGCGGCCAATGTTTTGAGGTTTAAAACTATTTTATATTTTATTTTAAAGCCTAAGACAAAAAAAGTAACATGATTAATCCCTATTTTAATCCTGGGTGCTATTTGTTCATTCACTTAATAAATATTTATAGAACTCTAATTGTGTTTCAGGTAGTGTTTGCAGCCCTGATGTTATAACAGCTAAGAATAAAATGTTTTTTTTTTCATGGAGTTTATGATCTGCTGGGGGAGACATAACTAATACATAAATAAGTAAATACATACACACACACACACACACACACACACACACACGCAGAGCCATACCACTATGGCTTCTGATCCTGTCAGATATCCAAAGCTAAGCAGGGTTGGGCCTAGTTAGTATTTGGATAGCAGACCGCTTGGGAACACTGGGTGCTATAGCCTTAGAAGAAAGATCTGGGAACCCATTACCAAAAAACATTGAAAACCCTATGAATAGCAGAGAAGCATGACAGTAGTGTTTCTTACCTGTTGTACATAGGGTAGCTATGAATTGGACCCTGACTGGAGGGCATCTAACAACAACAACAATACACACACACACACACACACACACACACACACACACAGAGGATATAAATCTGTGGAGAGAGAAAAAGAGGGAAGGAGAGAGAGTTTTATTTTAGCTATGTTAAATTTTAGATGCATAGTAGGAATGTAAGTAGAAAAATGGTAAATATGGCATTCAGGTTTTTGGATTTAGAGAATAAATGAGAAGTTAGGCCATAGAAGATATTTAAAGCCATGACCATGCTGTTGTTGTTAGGAGCCCTCGAGTCGAGTCTGACTCATAGCGACCCTATGTAGAGCAGATCGAAACACTTCCTGATTCTGTGCCAGGCACACCATCTTCTTTATGTTTAAGTCCATTGTTGCAGACACTATGTCAATCCATCTGGTGGAGGGTTTTCCTTTTTTTTTGCTGACCTGCCACTCTCCCAAACATGATATCCTTCTCCAGGGATTGGTCCCTCCTGACTACATGTCTAAAATACATAAGAAGCAGTCCAGCTGTCCTTGCTTCCAAGGAGCACTCTGGTTGCACTTCTTCAAGGATGGATCTGGATCTGTTGGTTCTTTTGGCAGTCCATGGTATATTCAACATTCATCTTCAGCACCATAACTCAAAAGCATCAATTCTTTGCCTGTCTCCCTTGTTCAATGTCCAGCTTTCACAATCATATGATGTGACTGAAAATACCATGGCATGAGTCAGACGCACCTTTGTCTTCAATGTGACAGCTTTACTTTTCAATACTCTAAAGAGACTTTTTGCCACAGCTTTTCCCGGAGCAATGTGTCTTTTGATTTCTTGACCGCGGCTTCCATGAGTGTTGATTATATAGCCAAGCAAAGCAAAGTCTTGGACAATCTCAATCTTTTCTCCATTTATTATGAAGTTGTGTACTGGCCCAGTCATTAGGATTTTTGTTTTGTTGATGTTTATCACAACCTATATTGAAAGCTATGATCTTTGATCTTCATCAGTAAATGTTTTAAATCCCCTTCATTTTCAGCAAGCAGAGTTGTGTCATCTGCATAACGCAGGTTGTTAATGAGTTTTCCTCCAATCCTGATGACTATGACCATGGAAGATAGTAATTTGAGGAATAGATTATCCTTATGTTAGTGCTTTGATATTAAGAAAGATAAAAGAACTGAATTTTACCTAAAGAAGAAATCATTAATGTTTTACTGAGAAGACATTTCAGGCAAAAGATCAAGTTTGAAAACCTGGAAACAAGAATTTAAGAGACAGCAAGTATAGTTAACCTGTATCACATGATTCTTTATTGTGAATATATGTGAAATATTTTATGGTCAACAAAAAAGATTTCTTGATACTTACATACTATTTATTTTTTGTTCATATTTACCTTAATAATCTTTCTTTTCAGTGTTATTACTGTGCAGCAAGAGTAATATTTGGAGGAGTAATATTAATTTGAATTTTATATTTATAGTAAAAATCATTTTATGGGCCCACACTGATATTAAAACATGTTTCATAAAGCTTGACTTCATAATATACTTGACTAGTTTTTCATTACAATCATGTATACTACTATGTTATAGATGAAAATCTTATAGATTATCATGAAGAGGATTTTTTTTTTAGTGTTGTTGGATTGAACCTAATGCCTCATATTTATTAGCATGAGGTCTCCTCCTTTAGGTACACCTCTAGTGCTAAAAGAAAATTGTAAGTCTTTGATAATATTGAACTGGGTAATTAAGTTATATAATTTTTAGTTAAAATATATTTGTTCGATAATTTTTGTTATTTTACCTAATACCACAGTGACATAACATTTTTATAAAAGAAGATCACGTGGTTGAGTAAGTTTAATCCATGTATATAATGTGCTTGTCAGTAGCAAGGACATTCCTTGCATAGCATATATAGTGGAACCTGTAAAGACATTCTTATATTGGTTAATCCTGAAGAATGTACTTTGAGAAGTAAAACCTTTTTACATTCACTTATCTTTATTCTGTTAAGCAGATAATAACAGTGTTAATATACTTGGAAAGAAACCTCATGAAAATATGAGAATAATGTTATTCTTTTTTTTTAACCTCTGATACTTTTTTATTGTATATATTGCAGTTGTACAACATGATGTTTTCATATACATATCTATACTGAAATGATTACTGCAGTCAAGTAAATTCACATATTCGTTGCCTACTATCGTTACTTCTTTTTTTTATTGGACATTTTTAATGTACACCTTAATGTGATTCATTCTGACATGCTTTTCATTGTGGCATTCACATGTATGCATTTTGATGTACATTATATGTTATTCTTAATGAGCTTGTTCTGTGAGATATGACAGCTGTTTAAAAATAATAATTAGAAAATGTAAAATTCACTAAGTCCAGAAATCCAGATGTTTTTCAAACAATGGTTAGTGAAATTAAATTATCATCTTGGGTTAGCCTTCTTTGAATAACCAAAATCCCAGTTGAACTTTGAGTATGTATTGTCAGGTTTCTTACAGATTTTTAGAATGTTTGAACTTGTATTATTCACTAAATGGCATACCATACTGTTTAGGAAGGATGAAGTAGGTCTAGTAGGGGAGGGAGATGATAGTAATAAAGTATAACTCAATATGAAGTGAGAACCAAGTGACCTGGGATTTAGTTCAGTTGTTAGAGGGCTGTTTTGCACTCTCTCAGGCCCTGGGTTTGATCCCTAGTATTGCAAAAACAGGAGAAGGACCTGGCAACCCACTCCCAAAACAATCCTAAAACAATCAGGCATTGAAAACCCTATGAATAGCAGAAAAGCACTGACATAGTGCTGGGCATGGCACAGTGTTAGGGAATTTCTTCTGTTGTATGTAGGGTCTCCATGGGTCAGACCTGACTTGATACCTAACAACAACAACATGAGAACTGAAAAGGGGAAAGCATACTGGACAGTACCTAGTACACAGGAAGAACACAATAACTGTTAGTTTTTTGTTATTTTGTTTGTTTTTCATAATGTTTACCTTATATTTAAGAAAATTGTAATCATCACATAATTACAACACTAGAAATATAGTATAATTTGATTTTGTTATTTTATTTAGTTTTTAAAGTGGGTACTGAACCCAGGACCTCACACATTCTTTGCAAGTGCTCTACAACTGAGCTACACCCCCACCTCTTTTTTATTTTTTATCTTGAGCAATGTGTAAGTTGGGATTAGTGGCATGTGTCACCATGCCCAGCTTGTTATTTTATTCTTATAGGGAAAATCTTTATATACATACTTAAATAGGTTTATGTTCACTCATGCTAGGTGAAATAGGTATATATTCACTCTTATATAGCAAATAGTTAACTACTATGTTTTTATATTTGGGAATGAAGGGATCAAGGTAGTCATTCACTTACTGGAATTCTGTTGCTCTTAAGAGTTAATGATGTAATGATATTGAGCAAATGTTTTTTAAAAAAAATTTATTTGTGGCTGGGGGGTGTATGTAGCTCAGTAGTGGATAGTAGAGTGCGTAGTTGGTTGCACAAGGCCCTGGGTTCAATTCCCAGGGCAATAATAACAGAATTTGACTCATGCTCAAATGTTAATTTACTAGTTTATAAAATCCTCAGCAGTAATTAATAGTCACACAGAAGATACATAAATATATGAAATATTACTAAAAAATTGATATATCAGTTGCAAAGACTATGTTAACTCTCATCTGAGATTGTAATCAGCTGCTAAATTTTAGAGTCTTGCTGCCCTCTTATTTACTATATATTCTCAAATCTAATCCAAGCCCTTTCAACAGTTTTGGAGGACTGCAAAATCAGATGCAGATTAGAATCACGTGAATTTGTGGTGGACCACTGGGGTCACTGCCAATCCAATACACACACAATTCTAATCTGTATCTGATTTTGTAGCTCTCTAAAACTGTTGAAAAGTGTGGATTCATTTTGAGAATATATGGTACTCATATAGTTTAGCTATAATTTTTAGAATATCATTGGTAGCGTAGTTATTGCAGTTTCCTCAAGTCAGTATAAATGACACAATTTTTCTATTTCCCTTTTTATACTGGGAGATGTCATCACTACCTCCTTTTTGTGTAAGACAATAATATTTATTTCCTAAAGGAAATTGATTATCCATTTAAATGGTAGTATAAAAATATATAAACTTTTTTCATAGCCACCATTTCTCTTATTTTTAATCTTTATATTTATGAAATGTAATTTACCATAATATGGTCAATGTGTAATTTAGTATATAGTGCATTTTATTGTTGTTTTATTTCCAAGAACACATTTGAACTTGCAATAAAGCAAAAACATATGGTACTTTAAGCTGACTGAAATACTGTGCCAATAAATACATTGTTGATTTTTATTTCTTCAGAAATCTACAAGAAATGTTAAATAATTTAGTGCTGATTCATAATTCCAAGTGTTCTTTCGTTCTTTATCATACTATTTTGAAATTTGGGGGAAAGAAAGTTCCTGCAAAGTGACTAATAACTTGAACTAAAAATGAAAATGTGGTCTGTTTAATTTAATGACATTCTACCTTGAGTATCACCATTTTTTATTTCCCAAAGAGAAAAAGAAAGCCTACAGCATTTCTTAACAGATGAGTATAGGATTAGGTCTAATGTCATTGTCAAATATTATTTTTGAAAAAAGGCACTGTGAAATACCCCTGAGGATTTTTCCCAAGCCTTTAATTTGAATTTTGTAGATTTGTTTATAAATTCCTTATACTGATTTGTTGAGTTATTTTGAGAAATGCAAGCAAATCTGGATCAATTTATCAGTCTCAATTAACCATGGAACAAGTGATAGTAAATGACAGAATTTAAAAAACCTCCTGACTCCATCTGTACTCCATCAGTTGAAGTATAAAACTGGTAAATAGTTACAGGGGTAAGGTTCCGAGAGTGAATCATATTTACTTGATGATTCCCTGTGGTGATTAGCTTGCCAGTACAGTACACCTCACATTTTATAAACTATCACTAGGATGGCATATAAGAGTATTTTATGATTTGTTCAAATATCACTGTAGCAGAAATTTCAATAAAATGAAAGACCCAAATTGATTACAATTGGCTGTGTTATTGGAAAAGCATTTAGTTATGAAACCATTGCTACAAAGTTCTTTGAAACAGATTTCATACACATTTGCAGTGCTATTGATTTATCATTTTTCTTTTCAGGGCTCCAACTAGAATGCCATCCAGTAGTCTGTATTTTGAGTCAATGAATTCTCTTAAATGTGATTATACTTTATTGACTTCTTTAATTTTTTTCTTGATCAATAGCTATTCAACAGTTGGCTTAATGTTGTTTATTACTGATGATTTTAAGATTATCTCTCATAAAGAGATTCCTGCAGCTTCTCATTTCCCTTAATAGCATTTCTGCTGCCTGTGATTGCATTCATCTATTTAGAGAAAGGAAATAGATGGTCTCTTTTTGCCTTCATTCCTAGACCATTAATGGAATCTTTTTCTCACATGAACTTGTTTTTTTATGACTAAGAATAACAAAGGGAACATACATTTTCATGTTGCTGTTACGTGTGGTAGAATCAAGTGCAACTCATAGTGAATGTCATAGGGTTTTCAATGACTGTTTCATGATTGTTTTGGGGAGTTGATTGCCACATTCTTCTCCTGTATATTTTCATAAATGATAAATAAACGTCAACTATTATTTTCAGAAAGTGAAGTAGAATCATTATTTCAAGCATTTATCAGTTTTTGATTGCTTTTTGGATGTAAATTTCCAACTCACGTGACATGATGTTAGATTAAAATAGTTATATCAAGGCCAGGCATCATGGCATATGCCTGTAATTCCAGTGATTAAGGAGGCTAAGGCAGGAGGACCATAAGCTTGAGGCCAGAGGCAGCCTGAGCAACTTAGCAAAATCCATCTCAAAATAAAAAATATAAAAGGGGATAAGGGTGCAGCTCAGTGGTAGAACACTTGCCTAGCATGCATGAGGCCCTAGGTTCAACCTCTCAGTACTGTAAAAATAAGTAAATAAAGTGAAATCTAAAATCTACTTGAGTCTGTTAAGCATCAAAGGTGTCTCTTCAGTTAGTCAGATATGTTTTGATTCTATTTATTTTAGAATTACAAAATATTTGAGTTTGAAGAAGTTATTTTTAAAAAATCTTCTAGCCTTTTCACTGAAAATAATTAAGTTCTAAAGAGATAAAATGACTTACCTAAATTCCTGATCCCACTTTTTAAAGTCTGTCTCTGTTTTTTTTTTTTTTTTTTCCTGGTGATTGAACCTAGGGCCTTGCATATGCTAAGCACATACTGTGCCACTGACCTACACCTCCAGCCCTAGCCTTTTTATTAAATGGCTTAGTATGATGCAATTACATGAAGTCTTTAATAATTGTTCATTAAATTAGATATGTGTCAAACGTGGATAAATGATCATGATGGGAAGGGGAGGCAGAGGGGGAGGGAGATGTTTACATTAGAATTGCAATGCAAATTAATACAAGCTAAATTTTTTATTAACACAATTAAGTGTACTTTATTTACTTATTTTATCATGATGGAGTAAGGCATTCTTTAGTTAACACTTGTTCAAACAAAGTGATGGATGCAGACTAGCACCAATGAGACTTATCATAGTTTACATTTACATTATACTGTATACTGAATTTATAACATCCAGCTTAGTAAATAATATTGCTTGAACAGCAGAGAGATACTATATGTTTCCCAGAAGACAAGTGATTCTTCTTTCATATGATTGTCATAGATTATCTTTTAAAATTATCACTGAATTTACAATTTTTTTGGAACTGAACTAAATGAATGTTTTTGTACTTGCATGTAGAATTTTAATATTAATGATAATACTTTTACTTAAAATTTTAATTTTAAAACTAACCTTTGCTGTATTAAACTAAGCATTGTGAAAGTTTTCTTACAATGTCATCTTTTATTTATTTATATATTGACTTAGGTGCACTTTGCAAGTATGCTCCCACTGAGCTACAACTCATTCCCTTTTTTAAAATTTTTTATCTTGAGTCAGGGTCTTACTAAGTTACACAGGCTACCTCTGGCCTCAAAGTCAAAATTTTCCTGCCTCTGCCTCCACCTTCTGAGTTGCTATGAGTATGGGTGTACACCACCATGACTGGCTTCTTCCAATGTCTTTATCTTGTTTAGCATCAGGGCAATTCAAAATGCATTTTCATTTTATAATTCTGATGGTTCTTAGAATTTTATTTTTTTTTCTGGTGATGGTAAGAATTGAACTTAGAACTTTGTGTGTGCTAAGCATATGCTCCACCACTGACCCGTATCTTCAGCCGAAATGACATTGATGAGAATTCAATAGTTAATGAACATTAAAAGACTTACAGAAGTCCTATAATAGGACTTGAAGAGATTGAAAACTCTGAATTTTATTTATACTTTACATAAACTAAAGAAATTTGCCTTTGAAAGCTATTATTGTTATTGTTAGGTATGGTTGAGTTGCATCCCACTCATAGTGACCCTCTGTACAACAGAATGAAACACTCTTCTATTCTGTGCCAGGCACATGATCTCTTTTATGTTTAAGACCATTGTTGCACACACTGTGTCAGTCCATATAGTTGATGATTTTCCTTTTTTTCATTGACATACCACTCTCTCAAACATGATGTTCTTCTCCAGGGATTGGTTCCTCCTGACATGTCCAAAAATACATAAGATGCAGCTTAGCAATACTTGCTTCCAAGGAGCACTGTTGTTGCACTTTTTCTAGATCAGATCTGCCCATAATATATTGAATATTCCTCTCCAGCATCATAATTCAAAAGCATCAATTCTTCAATCTCCCTTATTCAGTGTCCAGCTTTCACAACCAAATGATGTGAATGAAAATACCATGACATGAATGGGGCGCACCCTTCATCTTCAACATGACATCTTTACTTTTCAACACTTTAAGGAAGTCTTTTGCAACAGCATTTCCCAATGCAATACATCTTTTGATTTCTTGACTGCTGCTTCCATGGGTGTTGATTGTAGAGCCAAGGAAAGCAAAATCTTGGACAAGCTCAATCTTTTCTCCATTTATCATGAAGTTGTGTACTGATCCTGTTTTAAGGATTTTTGTTTTGTTGATGTTGAAGCACAATCCATACTGAAGAATATGTTCTTTGATCTTCATCAGTAAGTGTTTCAAATCCTCTTCACTTTCAGCAAGCAGTGTCACCTGCATACCACAAGTTGTTAATGAGTCTTTGACCAGTCATGATACTGCATTCTTCTTCATAAATTCCAGCTTCTTGGATTACTTACTCAGCATAGAGATTGAAGAGGTACAGTGAAAGGATACAGCTCTGATGCACACCTTTCTTGACTTTAAACTAGGCAATATTTTCTTATTCTATTCAAAGACTGCCTCCTGGTCCATGTACAGATTCTTCCTGAGTACAATTAAGTGCTCTGGTACTCCCATTATTCACAATGTTATCCATAATTTGTTATGATCCACACAGTCAAATGACCTTGCATAGTCAATAAAACATAGAAGACATTTCTTTAGTATTCTCTGCTTTTGGCTAATATCTGTCTGGCATCAGCAATGATATCCCTGGTTCCATACTCCCTTGTGAGTCTGGCTTCATTTTTCTGGCAGTTCCCTGTCTATTTATTGCTGCAGTCCCTATTGAATGATTTTTAGCAAAATTTTGTTTGTGTTTGATATTAATGATATTATTTGATAATTTCCACATTCAGTTGGATCCCCTTTCTTGGGAATAGGTTGAAGGCTGTATCTTCCTAAACTTTTTTGTTCCAGTGCCTATTATAGTTAGTCAATAGTGCTTTCCTTTTAAGCTAATAAAAAAATTCTTTTTAAATAGAAATAGTACAGGGATATAAAGCAGTGGTATATTGATGGGTAGTATTTTAGTGTTCAATTATGAACTCCAAGTAAATAGCAAGTAAATGGTGATATGAAGAATTCTTTTAACAAAGAAATATTTTCAGAAGTAACCACAATTACATGTCTGAGATAAGATAAATTTCCAAGGGGGGAAATTAATTTATTTTTAAGCCTGTTGTGAAAATCAATCAAACAATATTACCATTGCATTCTGATGTACATTACCTTTACAGATTAACTGGAAGTGCTGGTTATTTCTGCCTGGTTTTCTCCCTCTGACAAAGATAAGAATAATTTTCTTTTCTTTTTTTTTCTCTGATATAGGCTTTCTCTGTGTAGTCCAAGCTGGCCTGGAACTCACTATGTAGTGTAGAGTCTCAAACTCACGGTGATCCTACTACCACAGCCTCCTGAGTATGGGGTTTACAGGCATGAACCACTATACTTGGCTTCAGAATAAGATTAATTTTCTGGAACTGAAGTAATGTTTCAATATTTGTTATTTTCCATTAACCTACTCTGACCTCTTGTATACTCAGTGATTATATATTTAAAGCTTTATTCATAATGATTAACCAGATCATCTAAAATTATTGAGATTCTTACATTTTCCTTCAAACACAGGCAACTAAAGTTTCCTCTGTGTTTATCTGTATGTCTTTTCAATATTGGGTTTCCAAAGATTATGTCTTCTCTATCTTTTGCTATCTTCTGTTAAGACTAGATCTTATAATATTTGATGGTTTGCATTATGAAGGCATAAATGTTTTCCAAAACAAATGACAACACAGCCTATAATATATAAGTTGTCATAACTAGAAGATTTTTCAGATTTTAAATGATTAATCTCTTATTTTGGAATCATGTTTATTGCAACAACATTAAAAATTAGAAGTTGTTGATTTGTATCTGTCACACCAGCCTTGCATTCCTGGGATTAGCCTTACTTGCTAACAATGTATTATTGTTTTTACATATTAATGGATTTGATTTGCTTATATTTTTTGAGGATTTTACCTGTATCTTCATTGGAGTTATTGATCTGTAATTTTTTTATAATATCATTGGTTTGTGTATCAGGACAACACTGATCTCATAAAATGAATTAGGAATGATTTACTCCTATTTCCTCCTACCTCCTGAAGGAGGATTTGTAGAATTTGTTCTATTTCTTCTGTAAATGTTTGATAGAATTCACCAGGGAAGCCATCTGGGCTTGGACTTTTCTTTGTTAGATAGTTTTGAACTGCATCTACAGTCTTTTTATAGACCTAGAGCTTTTCAGGTTATCTCAGTGATTCTCAACAGGGTTAGTTTTGTCCTATTCAGGGATGCATGGCAGTGTCTGACATTATTTTGTGTTATCACAACTGACAGTAGGCTTGCCACTGGCATTTGATGGTGTAGATCAGGGGGGCTACTTAATACCCTATAATTCACAAGATATCCTTTGTAAAACAAATGTGGCCCAAAATATCAGTTGTGCCAAGACTGGAAAATCCTTACTATCTATTTATTTGAATATTTCCAATGAAATTTCCAATGAAATTTGGATAATTTGTCCATTTCAACTAAGTTCTCTAATTTGTTGGCATAGGCTTTTTCATAGTACTACCCTTGTAGTGTCTTTATGGTCTCAGTATTTTAATTTTTTTTTCTTTTTATGCCTACTTTTACTTGATATCCTGAGGTTTCAGTATTACTGTAAGAAGGGTAAACTTCTGTACTAATTAGTCATGCATGACTTACTGACTAGGATGCTTCTAAGAAATGCACTGTTAATGCAATTTTGTCACTGTGCACTTCAGTTTTTCCTTACACAAACTTAGATAGTATAGTCTATTATACACCTAGCAATGCATCATGTTACTGTACTGAATACAATAGGCAATTGCAACACAGTAGTAAATAGTAGTATATCTAAACATATCTAAGTACAAAAAAGATGAAGTAAAAAAATGATACAAAATATTAAACATTGTACACCTGTATAGGGCACTCAACGGTGAATAGACATTAAAGTACTAGAATTTGCTGAGGATGAGTCAGTGCTTGAGTGGTGAGTAACCATGAGGGCCTATGCCATTATTGTGCACTATGGTAGGTTTTATTAACACTACAGGCTACATTAAATTTGTTTTTTAAAAATCTTTTAATAAATTTACTTTAGCTTACTATTAGGTCTACAGCCATAGCACCTGGGCATCTGATCCTGCTTGATCTTGGAAGCTAAGCAGGGTTGGCCTGGTTAGTCCTTGGATAGGAGAATGCCTGGGAATACCAGGTGCTGCAGGCTAGGGAGAAGGACCTGTCAATCCACTTCTAAAACAATCCACTACTGAAAACCCTACAGATAGCAAAGAGTGCTGACAATAGTGCTGGGCATGGCACAGTGTTAGAGAGTGTTTAGTTGTGTTGTACAAGGGTTGCTGTGAGTCAGACCTGACTCGAGGGCACCTTTTAACAACAAAACACCTTACTGTTTGTTTGTTTGTTTGTTTTTATGATACTTGGGAGTTAAACCCAGGACCTTGCACATACTTTGCAAGTGTTCTACCACTGGGCTGCACACCTCAGCCCATTTTTTTTATTTTTTATCTTGAAACAGGGTCTCCTATGTTATGCAACCTGCCTCTGGCCTTGAACTTGTGATCCTCCTATCTCCTGTTCACAAGTCAGTGGGATTATAGGCATGTGCTACCATGCCCAGGTCCTTAGCTTACTTTAATTTGTTTACTTTATGAGCGTTAACTTTTGAACTTTATGACTCTTTTGACTTAGCTAAAAACAAAAACACATTGTACAGGTATATAAAAATGTTTTCTTTATATTATTATTCTATAACTTTTTTTTTTCTATTTTAAAGGGTCTTTTTGTGATTTTTACTTTTAAAACCTTTTTGTTGTTAAAATCCTGGTGACAAACACATACATTAGCCTACACTTGTCCAGGGTCAGGATCATTAATATCATTGTCTTCCTCCTTAATATCTTATCTTACTGAAAAATCTTTATTGGCAGGAACACATACAGAACTATGGTCTGCCATGAGAATGTATTCTTCTGGAACCTTTCTTGAGGGTCTGAGGCTCATCTTGAGAAGGTGTTGCTTATTTCAGAAATATGTCCACAATGGCTTGTTTCTTTCTTTTTCATCATAGATCTTCGTGTAAGCAAATAATGAACCATGAACATTCTTTTCTATTAATGCAAACATTTTGGTGTTGGGGGTCCAAGTTTTCAAACTTTTCAAAGAGCTTGTTGAAGATCTTCAAAGGTCTCTGCTAAACATTTCATTGTGAATTCTCTTGGGGAGAGTTCTTTTGTTTTTTTCTTTTCCTACAGCTTCCTTTTCTCTTGCCTGCTATTCAGCTATGTATTCACTGTTGTTGTTGTTGTTAGCTGCCCTGGAGTCATATCCAACTCATAGTGACCCTCATAGGGTTTTCAATGGCTGATTGTTTCGGGATTGCTTTGGGAGTGGGTTGTATGTCCTTCTCCCATTTTTGTGGTGCTGGGAATTGAACTCAGGACCTCAGAGACTGCAGAGCAGCGCTCTACCAACTGAGTTATGAGGGTCGCTATGAGTTGGACTTGACTTGATAGCACCTAACAACAACAACAACCACAACAAGAGTGTTCCAGCTTCCACTAGATTTTAGCTTATTCTACCTCAGGAGAATAAAGTAATTGTACTTTTCACTGCATTTAGAGGCTTCTTTTCTTTGAGTCTTTGGCTAATTCAAAGGCATAGTTACATAGATGTTTATATATTACCCCTTATGCTACCCTTGATCATAGTCATGAGGCTAAGAAGCAAAATATCCCCATGCTATAATTGAATATATGCTATTAGAACTATGATCTCAATCAATGGATATGTAAAAAAAAATTTGTCTCTTTTCAGTATGACTCTGAGAAAAAAGAAATCCAATATACAAAATTACCATAACTGTATGTATTTCCATGCTCATGCTTCTGTGTTTTATCATGTCATTCTCTTTTTAATCATATTACTCCACTTTGCCACAGGACCTCTAAATCTCTTCATTGACTATAAGTTGTAGTCTAAACTTTTAGTTTCAAATTTAAAGTCTCTATATCACTTATTCTTAATATTTTTTACTAATGTTATTTTCTATTTAAATCTTTTTTTCTTGGTAAGGATTATATATTTCCCACCTTGAACCACAGATAGCTTCAATATATCTTTGCAATATTTTGTATGTTTTATTAGGTTTCTTCTCCCTGCTCCTTTTTTTTTTGTGGTATGGTGGCTTGAACCCAGGGCTACACACATGCTTTCCAAGTGCTCTACCAGTGAGTTATACCCTCTGCCCATATTTCACTTTTTTTTATTTTCAGAGAGGACCTTGCTAAGTTATGCAGGCTGCCTCTGGTTTTGAGCTTTTGATCCTTCTGCTCCAGTCTCCCAAATTGCTGGGATTACAAGCATGCACCACTGTGTTTGACTCCTTTTCCTATTTTCCAAAACAACTGTTCCTTAACTTCCTGTCAAGTAACCTCTTATGATGGCTTAGCTTCTTCATTTAGTGGTTCAAATTGGCAAGATGTCAGAATTATGACAAAGCATGGCAAAGAATGTATATGAACTGAACTTCATAGAATACAGAGATATTTTTATAAGGGAAATATATGCTTGTTGAAAAAGGAAAAAAGAATGATTAAAAAACAAGGGCAAAGCTAATGACATGATAATATAAAGTTTTATTGTCAGGATACTTAACTAATTTATTTTAGTATGAATATTGATTTTGGTATGAGTATTGCTTCTTTTGAGTCAAATGACCACTTTAAAAGTTGTATAGTTTACTTATCAGTTAAAAATTGAGAAATTTCAAACACTGTTTCTAATAATATGTCAGAGTAACAGTGTAATTGAGTCAGTGCTCCTATCCAATTCATTGTCCCTAATGAAATTGTTTACACACTCCGAAATATAGTTTGTAGTGTGATAAAATATTGGAGGACAATAAGGAAATCTTTAAAAATCATCTGGTAAACTGCTTTTTTAGTTTGGACTGGAATGAAAAGTTAGTTCAAAGATATTTTCTTAATTTGAAGAAATACCGAACAGGTAGAGTAATTATGAAATTGTCTTATTTCTGATATTCTTTTTTATTCATATAACATTTATATCATAGGAGCATTTTGCTCTAAAATTAGATATTGTGTAGAACTTCCCCCTTTATGGAGCTTTCCCTATGGTTTTGAATTATTTCAAAGATAATTATAAAAAGGTCTCCCCTTATTTACACATTAAAACTTTCTCCTTAAATTTTACTTTCTAATATCTTCTCCCTGTAAGTATTGCCTCGTTGTGTAGTATACTGTTTTCTGATACTGAAACTTTCACAACCATAGGTTGCATGTTTAAACAAGTTTAGGAATATGGAAGTTCCTATTCACCTGTCCATGCATATGCCTGTTTGTACTTGTGAATGTGCATGCACACATACACCACTGGACTGGACAGTAGCACTTACATGTATTGATTTGTGAAAATCTTACCATTACTTATTGTAATTTAATACTTACATTAAGAATTTAATGTTAGAACCATGTTGAAATTGCCATTAGCAAAATGACTTGTACCAAAAAATTTTTGGAAAGAACATTTGCTTAACACATTGATTAAAGAAGTCATTATTATGTTATTTTCATATTACCTTTCAAAATACTATAAAGAGTGTTGTTGTTGTTGTTGTTAGGTGCAGTCGAGTTGGTATCCGACTCATAGCGACCCTCATAGGGTTTTCAATGGCTGACTGTTTTGGGATTGCCCTGGGAGTGGATTCTTAGGCCCTTCTCCCATTTTTGCGGTGCTGGGAATTGAACTCAGGACCTCAGAGACTGCAGCGCAGCACTCTACCAACTGAGCCAAATCCCAGCCCCATAACTAATGTAGATAGTTAATAATTCTTAAAAGAAAATACCTATCTAGCATTCTCAGTATTTATATATATGTTTATGGGAGCTTATGTAGCATATGTGATATGAATTTCTTGATGTAGATAAAAACTATTTTTCTAATTAGGAAAAAAAAAGATCCTGACAGATTCACATTGATTTTGCTGGCCATAGACCTTTGTGAAATGAAGCTTATGGAGACTTCTCATGCAATATTATTTTTAGCTATTTGTGTTAATCAACCATTCTATCTGCAAGGAGATTGAACCAGTTGTACATGGCTCAGACATATGAGTTAAATTCATCCTATATTACACATAAGAGTGAAAGCTGCCCATCACAGAAGAATGAATACTCCAGTAATTTAATTTAATATAATTGAAGAACATACTTTAAAGAGAAGAGAAAAAGTTTGGACCTAAATCATAATTGGGCTGCACAGGTATAGAAAAATATTCCCACAAAAAGACACGCTAGTAGAAAGGCTATTGGTGGTGGTGGGGCACAAGAGGGTAAGGGGAAGTTATGTACGCAATGTACAATGGAACACATATATGGAAATGTCACAATGAAGTACCTATCAGAATGAAACACATTAAATTGTACATTAAAATTTCCAATAAAAAAAGAAGAGAAAAAAATTTCTATGACAAATGAAGATTTATTTTGCGGAAAGGATGTTGAAGCTACAACATGAAATATTTAAAGAATTTAGGCAGAATGAGTCGTCATAGTAACACCAGTGTTCTTCATAAAATAGGTAAAGAGATAAACTTACTGCAATGCATTGATTGTTTTGTTTGTAGTACAACTTTTATGTTATTTTCAGGTTCTTTTTCCTGTGTAATGTTATAAATAAAACAAAATAAGTGCTTAGCAGATAGATACTGAGGAGAGCTTAATGATGCACTAATAAATCAAGGCGTTTGGTAGGAAAAATGTTTTTTTCAAAATGTTACCTGAGCTGGGTACCATGGCTCATGCCTATAATCTCAGCGACTCAGAAGTCTGAGGTAGGAAGATCACAAGTTGGAGGTAAGAGGCAGTCTGTGCAATTTATGAGACCTTGTACTGAAATAAAAAAATAAAAACAGAGCTAGTGCTCAGTGGTAGAGCACTTGCATAGCATGTGT
Organism: Pedetes capensis; assembly: GCA_007922755.1. NCBI lineage: Eukaryota > Metazoa > Chordata > Mammalia > Rodentia > Pedetidae > Pedetes > Pedetes capensis. Next base: position 25,518 of record VMDO01022155.1, read on the forward strand.
GAGGTCCTGTGTTCAACCCCCAGCTACTACAAAAAATAATGTATCTGACTATAAGGTGGGGCTTCTGTGTTCACAATTATGTGTTCTAATTTATTTTAGATCTACAAATGCATCAGTGTGAGAAATATCAACATGTCAACATACTAGACACATAGGCAAAGCATGAGACAAATCAGTGATAGTTTTGAGTGATTGAGCACATGTCCACACTCGCACAAGTGTGCACACACATGTATTTTTTAGTCAGAATATTCAAATAACCCTGCCAGACAAGCTTATTTCTCACTAATTGCACCAAAGCACTCCCCACTGCTTTTGGGAAATGTGTGCCAACTCAACTCTGGGGTCACAGTAGTCCCAAAGATTTTTGGTTAAGGTGAACTTCTAAAAATATAATGAAAACATAATGTTTTTTAGTAATATTAGAAATCAAACTTCTTGATTCTCCTATGGATTAGTGTCCTATTGCATTTAGATTTCAAATTTTTATTATTTCCTTCAAAATCTCCACCCAGCAATGCCTCTCACTTCACAATTTCAAATTTACTGAATAAAAATCATTCTGTTTCTACACTGAAATTCCTTTTGTGTTTGTGTGTGTGTGTGGTACTGGGGGTTGAACCCAGGACCTCACGCTTGCATGCTCTGCAAGTGCTAGACCACTGAGCTGCACCCTCAGCCCATTTTTTTACTTTTTGACACAGGGTCTCACTAAGTTATGCAGACTGCCTCTGGTCTCAAACTTGCAGTCCTCCTGCCTCTGCCTCCCAAACCGCTGGGATTACAGGTGTGCGCCACCACTCCTGTCTTACACTGAAATTCTTAAGCCTCTTTGTTCTCTCTATCAAGATACCTGTACCTTTTCATACTTTTCATTTTCTCTCTATTGGAGTAAGATACATCCTTTTTTTTTCTTTTTCTTTTCTTTTTTATTAGACAAGAGGAACCTGTCATGTAGTCTAGACTGGTCTGATCCAGTACTCAAGATCCTCCTTGTCAGCCTTCCAAGGGCTAGGATTAGAGACCTGTGCCACCATGGCCAGCTCCTCAGGGAAAGGGAGATCTAGGAGGGAGGTGAAAGAAATGCTTGGCTTACATTTACCTCTATTACCTAATGTACCACCAGCTCATGTTTTCTGAAGTAAGTGGTTCCAATATACTTTTCTATGAAATGGGATTGTTTTATTGGAATAGGCTGTTGTAATAACTAAATTAGATTAATTTTTTAAAGTGGGTACCACAGTGAGTGTGGAAGCATAATAATTGCATATTAAAGGGTTTCTGTTATTTTCCAAGTTACCCAGATGGCATGCTTTGTGATCATTTATTATTTTTAACTCTCCACTCACATACATGAAGATTGCTAATTTCTCCCCATTTCTCTTTTCTCCCCTTTTCATCTTTTCACCTTCTTTTATTTCCAATAAATCCTAAATTCCAAACTTATTGTTGCTATACACGATGCATCTTTTCCTCTGTGCCTTTACTGATACTTATTAATTTCCTTCTTTTTTTTGTTTATTGATTCAGCCAGTGTTCATTATACCAGATGTGTCAAAAATACACATGAATTTTAAGAGATGTTATGTTTTTATTACTTTTCAAAGTTGAATTGAATTATGATGGCAATGTGTAGTATGTTCACTCAAAAGATGGCTTTAATCAAATGCATGTAATCATATGATGCATTCTTTTTTTTTTTTTTTTTTGAGACAGGGGTCTCTCTAAATTATGCAGGCTGCCTCTGGTCTCAAACTTGCCATCCTCCTGACTCTGCCTCCCACATCGCTGGGATAACAGGCGTGTGCCACCACATCTGACTATATGATGCATTCTTACAATAGCAAAAAGTTTTTGTCTCAAGATTTGTATACTTTTTATTGACACCCTCTGTATTTTATGTAGCATGTGTTGTGTTTGGCACTGGAGACAACAATATATAGGGCATTATTCAGAGGCACATTCTAGGGGGAAAAAACTATAGTAAGCATTTGAAGACCTTCAGACTTTAAGCTACATAAGAACAATGACCATGTTTATTTTGGACTACTGTTTTGTTTCCATCTCTTAGAACAGTGCTCTGGGTATATTGAGACTCTTATAATTGTTTGACAAGAAAATTTGAAAGAGATGGAACAAGGCAAAAAGAGAGTGAAAGCATGAGACAGCTTTCACTTGCATGTTTGGTAATTCTATTGTACTTTATGACTAGAAAATACATTTTAAAATTTGTGTCTGAGAATATTGTAAGATGGTACTAGAAAGAAGTGAAAGGGTTCACAATATGAAGAATATTATCCATTATGCCTAGAAGTTTAGAATCTGTCTCCTAGCTTTGAAGAGCTGTTGAGAGGTTTTAAATGTAGATATCACATGCAAAAATGTTACTTTGAAACAATATCCTGTTAATTGTAGGAAGAAGAATTAGAAGTGAGGATGTTGTTGTTGTTTGGTGCTGAATTGGTGTCCCACTCATAATGACCTTATATACAGCAAGTGAAACACTATTGTCAGTGCTTCTCTGCTATTCATAGGGTTTTTAATGGCTGATTGTTTTTGGGAGTGGGCTGCCAGGTCCTTCTCCCAAACCTACAACACCTGGTATTCCTAGGCGGTCTCCCATCCAAATACAAACTAGTTCCAGCCCTGCCTAGCTTCTGAGATCTGACGCCACAACGGTGGGGCTGCAGGCAAGAAGTGAGGATAGAGGCATGGATATCACTAGTGAGCATTTGCAATAGCAAAGCACAGGAATGTGGGTCCCTAAATTAAAAGTAGAGTGAAAACATTCAAGATGTTTATATAGTAAAATCAACAGGATTTTGTAACCAATTGGATTTGGAGACTATGGGAGTATAAAAAGATAGGGTGAGCACTAAGTTTTGCACAGGTTTGTGAGTTTATCTTACAAGTGATTGGAGTAAATTTCATGTTTTTGATTTCGTGTAAAAGGTTATATATGCTTTTCTTATATTGTGGATTTCTTTTTATAAGCATCATAGTTATTCATGTGCATGTCTAAATTCCCTCACCAGACTGGAAGACCAACATATAATATCTTTGTACTACTTTCTATGGCCTTATCAATACTGAATGCTTATTAGATATACAGGTTATTAACAAATGCCATGTATATTTTAAATATCTCAAATCCATAAAAAAGTATATGCTTGGTACATTTTAGTACTTCAAAATAAAATGAGTTTTAAGTAGGTGAAGTTTAACTGAAAAAAATTAAAAGCACTTTATCTAAAATTCAGAATTAGCAATTGCCAGAACAGAAAATATTCACAGAAAGAAATTTTAAAGTGAAATCAGACCATATTGTTTCCCAATTCAGATGGGAACTTACTATTAAAAATCTTGCACAGATTGGAAATGACTAATCAACATTAGGAAAATGAAATTGGAAGATCTGCCCTCATACTGTTCATGGCTAAAAATGTGTTCATGTCCAATTTTAACATTGTTGTTCCACTATGAAAATTTCAGTGATTAGATCTGTTATTGAAAAGAAATAAATTATTATTATTGTTATTATTATTATTATTATTATTATTATTATTAATTTTGGTATTGGTGGCCTGAACCTGGGGCCTCACACATATTTTGCAAACACTCTACCACTGAGCTGCACATTAAGCCTCTTTTTATTTTTTATCTTGTTACAGGGGCTTGCTAAGTTATGCAGGCTGCCTCTGGCCTTGAACTTGATGATCCTCCTTCCTATACCTCCAGAGTCCCTGAGATGGGCATGTGCCACCACACTAGGCATAATAAAGTATTTAATTATCTAGTCTGTGAATGATGATCTTGGGCAAGTTATCTTGATTTTGGTCAGTCTCCGTCTTCAGTGAGGATCCTGAGCTGACTTTTAAAGGGTATCAAATTTGAGAGGTATGAAAATACAGAGTATACTCTAGAAATATGGAGGAATATGCGTAATAAAGGAATTAAATTTGAATTATTTTTATGATTTCTAGCTCAATCCACCCATCATTCTACAACTTCAAATATTTCTTTTTGGTGCTTTTTAATTTAGATGTTTCCTTTGTTGTTTCTGATTTCAAGATCAGTTTGAAAACTGGAGCCTCTCAGTAAGTCTGTGTTCACCAGTGACTAACTATTACAGGTCAGGGCCAGGCATCTATACCAGGCAATATATAAAAGGATTGTTTTTCATTAGGTTTAAGTCAACAGGGTTAACTTCATAAAGACTTTTAAAAATGAAATGGTAGACCTGCATTTGTTTTTAACTATGCTGGAGGCTAAAAGAGCAGAATTTCCATATATATCGCTCTGGATAGTAAGACAGAATAAAAAGCTTTTTCAAAGGATAACTTTTTATTTCTGTGCAATTATATGATCTGGATACACAGAGTCATCATACAAAAATGAATTGGTAGATGACCAACCATTTCAAGAGGTTGCATATGAAGAGGAACCAATGGTACTGAGGGACAAAGTAGAAGCTGCCTTGAAGGACTTGGCAAAACACAAGGCTCCAGGAATTGATGGAATACCAACAGAGATGTTTCATTGAACAGATACAGCACTAGAGATGCTAACATGTTTATGCCAACAGATTTGGAAATCAGTTACCTGGACAACTGACTGGAAGAGATCCATATTTGTGCCTATTCCCAAAAAAAGGGGATCTAATTGAATGGGAAAACTATTGAACAATATCATTATTATCACATGCAAGCAAAATTTTACTAAAGATCATTCAAGAGCGACTGCAGCAGTATATAAACAGGAAACTGCCAGAAAATCAAGCCAGACTCAGAAAAGGGTTGGGAACATGGACATTCTTGCTGATGTCAGATGGATATTAGCCGAAAGCAGAGAATATCAGAAAGGTGTCTGTGTCCTATTGACTATATAAGGCATTTGACTATGTGGATCATAACAAATTGTGGATAACACTTCAAAGAATGGGACTACCAGAGCACCTATTTATACTCATGACGGATCTGTACATGAACCAGGAGGAAACTGTTCAAATAGAAAAAGGGAACACTGCCTGGTTTAAAGTTGGGAAGGGTGTGCATCAGGGCTTTATACTTTCACCATCTCTTCAATTTCTATGCTGAGTGAATAATCTGAGAAGCTGGACTTTATAAAGAAGAACGTGGCATCAGGATTGGAGGAAGACTCATTAACAACCTGCGTTATACAGATGACACAACTGCTTGCTGAACGTGAAGTAGATTTGAAACTTTTACTGATGAAGATTAAAGAACATAGCCTTCAGTATGGATTGCAACTAAACATCAACAAAACAAAAATCATTACAACTGGGTCAGTATCCAATTTCACAATAAATGGAGAAAAAAATTGAGGTTGTCCATGATTTTGCTTTACTTGGTTCTACAATTAAAACCCGTGGAAGCAGCAGCCAAGAAATCAAAAGACACATTACTGTGGGAAAAGCTGTGGCAAAAGATGTCACATTGAAGACAAAGGTGCACCTGATTCATGCCATGGTATTTTCAGTCATATCATATGTTTGTGAAAACAAAGGAGACAGGTGAAGAATTGATGCTTTTGAGTTATGGTGCTGGAGATGAATGTTGAATATACCATGGACTGCCAAAAGAACCAACAGATCCGTCCTTGAAGAAGTGCAACCAGAGTGCTACTTGGAAGCAAGGATGGCTGGACTGCTGCTTATGTATTTTAGACATGTAGTCAGGTGGAACCAATCCCTGAAGAAGGATATCATGTTTGGGAGAGTGGCAGGTCAATGAAAAAAAAAAGGAAAGCCTTCTACTAGATGGATTGTCACAGTGTCTGTAACCATGGGCTTAGACATCAATAAGGTCATGTGCCAGGCACAGAATTGGGGAGTCTTTCGATCTGCTGTACATAGGTTCGCTGAGTTGGACTAGACTCGGCGACACCTAACAACAACAGCAGCAATGTATGATCTTGACAGGGGAGTATTATCAGATGAATGGAAAGAGCACAGAATCTGGGTTTTAATATTAGTTTTTCCATCAGCTTGCTACAAGTTTACTTCTCTGGGCTTTGGTCTTTTCATAAGTTAGATAAGGGGTTGGAATAGTCTATTCCTCTGAGCTCTGAAATTCTGTGCCTAAAGTCTGTCCATATCACACCTACAGCTATGTTTCAGTGCTGACTCGTTGAGAAGAAAATAGGTTGAATACAATCATTTCTGTGATATTTGAAGGACTGTGGAGAAAATATTTCATTTTCTTACTTGTCAGTTGCTTCAGTGGTCCTTTAGTTACCTAGAATTTGTCCATCATTTCCATCTTTCCTCAATTTCAGATAATTCTCTTTTCTTAAAGTCAATGCCTACCTATCCAGGATAACTTGCATTCTCTCTTTCTGAGCCTACTCCCAACACCCAAAAGATTTCTTTTGGTAGTGTTCAAAAGATTTGTTGTTGTTGTTGTTAGGTGCCATCGAGTCGGTGTCTGACTCATAGCCACCCTCATAGGGTTTTCAATGGCTGTTTCGGGATTGCCTTGGGACTGGATTGCCAGGTCCTTCTCCTATTTTTGCGGTGCTAGGAATTGAACTTGGGTCCTCAGAGACTGCAGTGCAGCACTCTACCAACTGAGCTAAATCCCAGCCTGTTCAAAAGACAGGACAAATAAAAAGTTTTTTTTTTTCGCTTTCGTAATGCAAAAAGTACCAAGGAACATATTATTCTAAAGCTGTAGATATCTGGATACCCTCCTGAAAAGAGAATAGGATAGGAGGAGAGAGAAGTACATCTAACTCAAAAGTTAAACTTAACCTGGCACAAGGAGAAAAGAAGGGATGGAGGGAGGGAGAGAGAAAAATGGGTGGGGAAGAAGGAAGGAAGGACATGTGGAAGAGGAAAGACATGCTTGTCAAGGACATAATAAATCCTAGTGAGGATAACTAATCTATAAACAATTAAACTTTTCTTATTTAATTTTTATAAAGCTATCTCTACCATGATTTTTAAAATTATTTTATTTAGTTATTTGTTATATGTTTATTTCTTATGGTATTTAAAGTTTGAATCCAGGGCCTTGCACATGCTTTGCAAGTGCTCCACTATTGGGTTGCACCCTCAGCCCATTTGTTATTTTTTTTATTTGGAGACAAAGTCTTGTTAAGTTATATATTCTGACTCTGGCCTGGAACTCAAAATCCTCCTGCCGCAATCTCTTGAATCGCTGGGATTAGTGACATTCACCACTGTCCCTGGCTTCTGCCATACATTTTATGCTATTTACTTTTTCCTTTCTCTCCTTTCATCTTCTCCTCTTTATTTCTTTCTGAAAGATACATAATTTTGAGTTGATGAGATCTAGAGTTTGTTTCCCCTCACTAATAATATAAGTGAAAGTCACATTATCTTTCTACACCTTAGTTTTCTCTTTAGTAAAAATGGAATAATGCCACTTGTCTATATGTCTTCATAGAGCTTTTATTAGATTAAGTAGGAAAACACATTAGTGTTTTGGTAAACCATAAAGCAAATTGAAAATCTAGTTTTATTGATATAATGAAGAGATAATATGGTGCAAGAAAGAACACAAGTTTTAGGGCCGGATACACCTGTATTCAATTTCTACATTTACCTCTTATTAGCTTAATGTAATCTTAGTTTCCATACAGTATATAAAATCTCATAACACCTATTTTGTGGTTATAATGAAGAAATATGGTGATATTACTTTATAAATTTCTCTGAAATAACAGGAATACATTTTGTTTCCATTTATTCTTGTATGAAAGAGTTGAATCTTAGAGAATTAAAATGACTTGTCAAGGGTCTTATGGGTTGTAAGTAAACCAGAATAAATTCTTATTATCAAATGAGTTTGAATTTTTAAAAATAAGTTGAGTTACTTTAAAGCAAAAATTCTATATAATTTTGGATGTAAGGTATACATTAGAAATAAGTGTATACATGTTATTGTTGTGTTAGGTGCTGTTGAGTCAGATCTGACGCATAGTAACCTTTATAGGGTTTTCAATGGCTGATTGTTTCAGGATTGCATTGTGAGTGGATTGCCAAGTCTTCTGTGTTTGCGGTGTTTGGGATGAAACCTGGGTCCTCAGAGAGTGCAGTGTAGCACTCTACCCATTGAGCTAAACCCCAGCCCAGATGTATACATGTTGTTGTTGTTGTTGTTAGGTGCCGTCAAGTCGGTATCCGACTCACAGCGACCCTCTGTACAACAGGGGAAACACTATTGTCAGTGCTTCTCTGCTGTTCATAGAGTTTTCAATGGCAGATTCATTTTTGGGAGGGGGTTGCCAGGTCCTTCTCCCAAGCCTACAGCTTCTGGTGTTCCCAGACAGTCTCCCATCCAGGTACTAACCAGGCCTGACCCTGCTTAACTTCTGAGATCTGACGGGATCGGATGCCACAGGGCTATGGCTGCAGGCAGATGTATACATAAGACTCATAAATTCCTTTGAAACATTCGTATTTACTTGTTCCTGTTCATTTATTAAGCCAAACAATTGACCATTCTCCTATTTTATTACCAGCTTA
>VMDO01022156.1:0-17163 GCA_007922755.1 Pedetes capensis
AATGAACTTTTTATAGTGAGCTATCCATACCATACATACAAATCTGTTTATTAACCAAGCATCTAATAAATGAACATAATGAATCTGTCTAGTTTTGACTTGATTCAGTTTGTGTATACAACATGCACACAAATGATCTAACTCTACCAAAAATTCGGTAAAACAAAAGAGTAGATATTATTGTTGTGAGATTTTGGTCATCATATATGTAGAAATACTTCTGCTTTTTATATGTGTGTAAGTTGCAAATATTAATATAAATATTATTGTAAAATATGTCTACACATGTGAAATAAAGAGAATCAAGGCAATTATTTCAACAATTCAAGATAAACCATTTTGCTTTGCTTGCAATAGATAATTGAGGCAAAAGTGTTTTTCCCTTGAATTATCTGGATGATTGCATCAATTCTTCACTTCACTTTACATGTGTATATAGACATAGAAATTGTGTGTTTTCAGAAAGTGACACTTTATGTCACTACCTTATGGGCTTAATACACCATTGAACTTATCTATTAATCACATTGGGGCCTTAAGGAAGAGGAAAACAACATATACTGATACTTAGATATAACATACAATTATAACATACAAATGAGGCCTCTCCAATATACTCTGGCATATTAATGCTCCAGTCTCATCCATCATTATTTCTCTTAGCAGTATACTTCCACAGTAGGCCCTGCTAATTGTATGTAGAGTATTCAAGGTATTGTGCCACCAAATATACTACCAATATGTCAATACAGTACCCAGGAATATTTAATTGTGAAGGTTTGACCCTTAATCCAAAATCACAAAAGTATACGCTTGAGAAAAAGTAATTCTGAATCCTATTGGATGGAATAGGGGTGTCATTTTCAATCAAGTCAAGTTTTAGTTACTTTATTGTTTGTACACTTAAAAGTATGGCCAATAGAATGGCTTGAGTGGATGTAGTTATTTCACTTTTTTAGTGACAGCATGAGAAATAGGTATTAATTACCCTACCATTTAAAATTCTTGATACAATTCACATTTATTGACTTTAAACTCAAGATGTCTCTCAATCAAATTGTGGTACTCTATATCCTCAGAGTAATTAGTATTGTACAGTATCCATGACAAACATACCATACAAGAAAAAGGAATCCTACTTCATAATCATTGTTTATATGAAATTGTCATGCTAGCCCTAATTAGTCCCTGAGGTAAAGATAATATGGAAGTCTCTAAGAGGCGCAAAAGACTTAGAACAAAATTCAAACATGCTACAATTAGATTATTGTTTCAAATGCCTGTGTTTAATAAAGTTGGTGACCATGTTTGTCAAATAATTCTGTCAGACAAGCAGTCATAGCTTAAAAGTAATTAAGCAGTTCATCCTCATCTTAAAATGGTACATGCAAATGTCCATGCTTTTTTTGGTTTAGAAATATGTAAAATGCTGGATAAAATGTATAGTTTAAGAAAAAATTCAGTCTATTATACTTTTAAACTTCAACAGGTAGAGAATATTGTTTTAAACTTGCCTTTAAAAGACATTCTAGTAAAGCATTTGATTGTTTAACATTTTTATTATTCAAGTTCTTACCATTTCATACTACTCCCGGGAGAAGGGCCAAGGAAATATTAAAAATACTATAGAAATATAAAGGATAAGATATTTGCCACTCTCGTTTAAATTGATGTATGCTGCTGTCCTATAAACGTCACATCGGATAACCCTGAAAAATTACCATGAATCTCCATAATTACGCATATTCATGATGGTGTTTTGCATACTGCTAACAGCAGACTGCATGTGGGGTGGGACATGAAGGAGGGTAGGAGTGATGTGACAGATTAAAATTATTACCAGTATCACGGAAATAGACATAGCAGCAGTTCCATTTTGTTAGGGCTTAGAAAATAAAAGTGTATCACGAAACTGCATAGTAATTAAATAACTAGCATTTTTTTTCTCCACATATTTCACTATAAGAAGTTAACAGCGATAAACTGACTAGAAATACTGTTGTTTGAAATGTGCTTGTATTTACCATAGGCTCCAGGGTTAGAACTCTATCCACTGAAGGAAGGGTGTGCTTTTAACCTTTTTTAAGGGGGGAAGGGGAGATGAGGTGATGGTGAATTTTCGAGCTTGCAGAAGTACATGGGTTTCTTACATGGTTGACAAGCTCTTGATCTGAGTGCAAATCATCTAGGCACGTTTCTTTTCTTCTGGCAAATATGGCATATTCGGTAAACTGTTCAAAGGCTCTAAGAGATAGAAAAGTTGTCTGGTGTCTATCTCAATGGCTTTTTTGTGCTGAGGCAGAGAGCAGAGTTAATCAGGGACTCTAGAAGTAATTATCGACAGAGTTTGGGTAATACAAATGCTTGGGTAAACAGCGATTGTTCTTTCCACAAGATTGCGAGTAGAAGCAACAATGCTGGTATTGTCCTCCACTTCTCATTAGGAGGACTTGGGGAGGGAGTGCTGCACTGCCAGGCGCATGGGAAACTGACAGGCAAACTGTGCTGGGAACCACTGTCTCCTGATCCCACTACTGCAAGCTCTGGCTTTTGGCATCAGGAGTGCCAGCTGCATCGGGAGAAGCCAAGCCTGTCATACCATCTTCACATCAAATCTTCAGGGCACAAGAGCTAGAGCATAGTTAGAGCTTAATGAAGAAACAAATACAAAAGGGAAGATTCGGCCTTGTTAACACTTGGGCATTCATTTGTTCTTATAGAAACTGCACTGGAAGGGTTGTTTTAGAGAACTCATGCTTTCTTCTCTTAAGCAGAAAAGTTACATTAAGGATGCATTTTTTAAAATATATATTGTAAATACACAGGGAGAAAAACCTTTCAGTTCCCCTGTAACTATCAGCCAGCAAATCATTTTGTCAAAAATGCCACTTGGAATAGTGATGTCCATGACAACTGTCAAAATTGGTAAATAAATACTTTTCATTTTTTATATTAATAATATTGTACTTGTTGCTACATAAAGCATTTCCTTGCATACTTAAATATACCATTGATTTCTTTTGAAAAATTGGGATGAGAAACTTTATCTATTGTTATAGAATAACAAACAATCTCTTCTTTGGGACGATGCATTTATATTTCATGGTACCACATTACTTTTATCTTCAAATTAATTGCATTTGAGGAAAGGAAACACATTTTTGAAGTTTACTATAAACTATCCAGAAAGTATGACAGCAGAATGCCACAATTACTTTTTATTGTTGTAAGCAGTCAGTCATCTCTACAAAGGTGTATTGTGTATAGCTGTAATGGAAAACCTATTTTTGTTTATGCTATCTATCAACTACTTAATATGCTAAGGTACATTTTAAATGATATCATTCCAAAGGAAACAAGAATACTTTAATGGAATAATATACTTCCTGTTCCACACTTTGTGTATAGGGCCTACTCAAGAAAGGTTCACAGTATATCTGTGTCTCTTAAACTTTACATTTATGTTGAAAGAAGACTAGCTATTTGTTGAAGACTCTGGGAATGGAATGTGCAATACCTGTATTGCACCTGAAATACTGTATTTTTACAAGTTTTCACCCATTTTAGATGCCAGCTCATTGAGTAGACCTTTCATGTACTTTGCCTTGCCAATGATGGAAAAATAAAATATGGACAGCTAAGTATTATTTTAGAAAATAACTTTCTGGAAAGTACTTTCTATAGACATATGAAAACGTACATACCCAGACACAATGAGCCCAGTTAATAAATAAAATTATTTTATGAGAAAGGCATTTAATATATACTATAGAAAAACAACAACAACATAGAAATAGCTGAAAGGGTAAATCATTTTACACAAAATGAGTTAACTCAAGGTAAATTCATGCCTACATTCCATAATGATAACAAAGAAAACACTGTAAGTTAGGCTTTATGCTATATAAATATAACTTAGTTTTATATGAAGCAAGACTACACAGCTTAGATATTGCTTATTATCCCTTAATTTTTGAGGGATATTACTTGAGTTTACATTGGTCTAATATGAGTCAATCTTTTTTTTTTCTTGTAGCCTAAATAAAACTAGTAATTTCAGTATTATAGAAGTGAATCCCTTTTATTCTATTGGTGTTTGAAGGTACTACCATATCAGTGTTATGTACAGAGTTCCACTGAACTTTACTGCTTGTGGATATTACAATTGTAAGACATGATTTGGTCCATAGTCTATACACACCAAATAGCTGTGGGCCTTGAAACATTCAAAAGTATCTCATATTTCCTCATCTATAGACTTCTTGGCACTCTGAAATCATGGATGTCACCAGTTGAAGATGACTGCCTCTTAAGATGTAGGATCTTGTTGTAGGGAGCTGACCTCATCACAAACACTTCTCAGAAAATTTGTTGCAAGGAATTAATTGGTTAATTATTTAAATGGCACCTGGTATTTGTAAGTGGGGATTCTCCTGTTCTTCTGACCAAAAGCAGTTAAAAGCAAACATTGCCATTTTTATTCATTAATTTTATTAGAAATCTCCTCTGTAGTTTATAATTGAACATGACAGGTAAATTTGCATGGTCTCCAAATGCACTTAGCTATACAATAGTATTAATATAATTTTGTGGTAACAAATAAAATGAGACTACACTTTTCTTTCTCAACAATAGAACTTCTTTTTCAGATTTGATTAGCAATTACTTCAATGTTAATGTGACTACACTTTAACATTCACTTCTAAGACTGATCAACCAATTTTAGCCGATGCAGTCAGTTATGTACAAGCAGGACAAAACATGCAGTTAGACTATTTATAAGAGGATCTTTATCTCTGCAATTCCTTATATCCTATGTAGACAATTATAAAATGTATGTGTTTATTTGGATTATTTTAAAACATCAGAGTGACAGAACATAATAAAATAAGTTCACATTAAGAAGAAAAATCCCATAAGCAAAATTTACAAAAGTATTTATTGTTCTATAGTCATCACATTTGAGTATCACATGTATTTAAATATTTTGCTACAAAAATGAATATGAGTGAATTTTCTGTTAGAAAATGTATTGCTGGATTGAAATTGTAGAGTTTAGGTGAGAATAGACAGTTCTATGAGTGTTAATAGTACATGCCCTTAATTAACAGTAATCTGACCCCATTTTGGATTACAAAACATTATGTAGAAAAAAATACGTTATAAATTTTAATGTCAATTTTCACAAATTTATAGCAAGTAACTAAAAATAAAAGGATAAAATGTACTTTCATTTAGATAGGAGACATCCACCATGAATTTAATTAAATTTTCTTTTAAAATGGTTTGATTTTATGTGAAACAGCTACCTTATGAAGAATCAAGTTTTCCTTTTAAAAGATTGAAATTTTTGTTTAGTAAGCATAGGAAAATTCACATAAAACTAAAATTAAATGTGCAGTAGAATTACATATTTGGGCTATGGATAAATTTCTTTCACCTTTTTTTCCCTGAGAGATAGCACCTTTGATTAGAGTTCTGACAAGAATAAACTTTCTACATTGCTCTTGCCTACCAGTCGGTCTCCAGTGGTGTGGGATTGGTATTTAGAGGGAAAGGAATATGTATAGGAATGTAATCATGTCTAAGCCTAGTAGCAATCCAGTTTCAGCTTGTAGCATCATAACTTCAAACTTTACTAAAATTAGAGGCAGAATACCACTAAGAATCTCTTCTAGTCTGTACTTCTAGTGCAATGATGAAAAGCAAAGGAGGGAGAATTGACTGAAGGTGGGGTTGGGGATGTCAGAGTTTTTTTTACCTTCAGGCTATCCTTGAATGGCCTGGATGTGTTTATCTTTGCTCACCTTCTTTCCCATAGGCTTTTTACCTAGGAGTTAAGAAAGTATACCCAATCAAATTCTAGTTTGACTGATATTTTCACTCAACATGGAAGCTGCTTGGCTTTTGTGAATTAGGTGGTAATTTTTGCGTATGGAGTCTCTAAGATGACTGTTTCAGGAATGAGGAGATCTGGATCAGAATTGCAGCTTCTCTTCACATGGAACCAATTGCACTATCTCACTAAGCTTTAGGAATTTCTTCCTTATGTAGTAGCCTTATAGATAACATAAAATAACAACATTTCAAAACAAATAGTACTGTGTCTGGAACATTAGAGATATTACAGTTTAGTGGTAGAATCTACATTTGAATGTATAGATAGTTGTTGTTATTAGGTGCCCTCAAGGGGGGTCCGACTCATAGTAACCCTATGGACAACAGGACAAAACACTCCCTGACACTGTGCCACGCCTGGTACCATGTCAGTGCTTCTCTGCTATTCATAGGGTTTTCAATGGCTCATTGTTTTGGGAGTGGGTTGTCAGATGCCTTGCTGGGAATTGAACCCAAGGCTTCAGAGAATGCAAAGGAGCACTCTACCAACTGAGCTACCCCCCAGCACTGCATTGATAGAATCCAGAACAAATTTAGAGCTGAGTGCCTCCTTAAGAATGGTTGTTTTATTCTGAGAGGTGTATGTGGGGGGAGGGAGATAAAAGGGGCATAATGCCCCTCATCACCTGTAAAAAATGACAAGGTGCTGTGTGGGGTCACCTCTTGATTCTTAGGTCAGGTTTTCACATTTTACACTGCAGGTAAGACTTGAAAAGCTGGCCACTTAAAAACAAACAAAAAGAATCAAAGTTGACACAGAAATCCAGTGTTGTTTTCCTTTTAATGTAGAAACTTGCAGATAATAAACTAAGCAATCACTTCCTGAAAACTTGAAGATGAATTTTAATTATGTAAGCCACTAAAATTCAAAAATAAGTAATTCTGAGTTCATGTCTATACTTTTTCTTTTGAAAATAAGAAGTTCAGGAGACTTTGAGAGAGTGAAAGATAGTCTTTTATGTTCACATATGTTGAAGAATTACTTGCAGACACCTTAATGGAACCTACCTTAACGTATAAAAACCAAACACATAGCAGTAGATCCTTTTTATGCACCTTTTAAAATATCATTAATTCAATCACGATGACATGCTTATCTACAGAATGTCCTATCATTTCTTTAAAGTAAGAGTGTTTATTCAGAATGTTTTCTTAAATGACATAGCCAGGTATTTACTGAATATACCCTTTAACTATTTCATGAAGAAGGATATATATTCAGATGGTACTATCTACATTTTAGTTTAATCAGGATTGCTGACGTATGTAGGCCAACACAAACGAGTGGCTCAGCTGTAGGCACTGTGTTGACCTGTTAACCTGAATTTCATTTATGACTACTTTTGTATTTTAAGTAAAATCCCATAACCTACATATGCATGGAGGATTAATTCCTATCTGAGAATTACCATCCTACTTTAAAATAACTGTAACAGCAAAAATAAGTGTTCATTCCAACTATGGACTTTTTAGGCTTTGGATCTTGTCTCCTTGAAGGCTTTTCTAGACCTCAGTGGGGAAGAGGTGACTGAAGTGTGGGGCCAGCAGGAGGGGGTGCAGAGAGTCCGCTCCACCGTGAATGGTGGCTTTGGTGGAAGTCCTTTGCTCTCTGGCATTCATAGAAATCTCTCCACATCTATATATATTTTAAGTGCCAATATAAATATAAAAATTTCTAAATGATATTTTCCTAATGAATATAATTCATACACAACTCAATTATTCAAAATAAAACTGACAATACTAATATCTTCTTTCTGGTATAAAATTTAAATATTAGGAAAATTCTAAAATCACAGAGTTATCTTAAGTTAAAAATAAATATATGAGGCAGGTAATTTTTTTAACAGCTGTCAAATGGTGGTATCTGCCCATTTGTAAGTGATATTACTAATGTAACAAAGTGTTCAGGAAGTTCAACTTTGCAAATACTTCTATAAAGATTTGAAAGAAAATTATCTTTGCGTCTATTAATCAAAGGACTCTTTTTCTAGTAAACACATAAGTAAAAGTTAATGCAAGAAATATTTCTGTTTTACCATAGAATTTTTCTTATTGTACACCAATTTTAAGTTCCCAAAGAATCTCTCTGTACAGTATGCTAAATTTAATCTTGTCCATTTTTGTCCTAGGGAAGTTGATAATGATTTTAGGTTATCATGTGATCATCTCTTTTAGGACTCAGTTTGTCATTTTTGGTAGTCTAATGGTTTTAATAAAATTTTCACATAATGAATATTTTTAACTGAAATATGAAATCAGGATGATGTATTTCTTTTTGTTTCTGTGATGCTGCATGAGCTAAATAAGCAAGCAAATAATAAATTTTATGCCCACTATGTTTTTGGATGATATTTCTCAGAATAGCATGCTTATTTTTAAAGAAATTTCTCATTGTATTTTAAAACACATGACTTTATCTTTTTAAAAACTTCAAGAAAAATTTGTGACAATGGTCAGCTTTTTCAAGTAAAAGGCAAGTTTTCTCCTTCAAGTACCCCTTATATATTTTTAAAAACTTGTGAGTACTTATATAAGGACTTGAGATAAACACTGATAAAGAGGATAGTTGTGTCCAACTTTTATTTATTTTGAAAAATAATACATCACATATCAGTTTTTATTGATACTTAGGACTCAAAGACTTAATCTATAATGGCATTCTAATAACAAACTTGTATTTATATATACATCCTGATAATTATAAAGTTTATTTTTTCTTCATATTGTCCAGTTTTAGCAAATGTTACCTTCTCCTTAGAATGAATTGTAAGTTTATTTTACTACCATACTGATAACATATTTTAACACCAAAAATGTATTAGCTATCCTTCCTACAGTACATGCATGCCATTCTTTAGTATTTCTGCTTTTTGCTGCATACACATGGTTGTGTTTCAAATTATTTTCCCTTTTTCTTTCTTTCTCTCATTGCTCTTCTTTTTCATCCTTATCTCCTCAATTTTCCCCATTCTTTCCTTCCCTCCATCCAGTTCCCTTCCTTCTCTTCCCTCTGTTCTCACTGCAGAGTACCATGAACATATCAAGAACATTCAGTTGTGCTTGGGCTTCTAACTTTGCTCAACTTCAGCATTAGCAAAGGGATTCCATTTCTTGAATTCATTAATAGTGTTTTGCCACAAAAGGCTTTGTAGTTCTCTCCTGAATATTGAGCCCAGCTTAATAACATTCCATTTATGTTAAAGACACATTTAATCTGGAAATGTGACCTTTAGAAGAATTCTCTTGTTTTTCATTAAAGAAACACTGCATTACAAATATTAATTATTCTTTGATGCTGTTTTTAATTAACTAATCATGTGCTATTTGCAGCAGTAAAGAGTGTAGTAATGTACGTGCATTAATGCTATGTAATGTAAGATCAATATCAAAGAATCCATTGCTGCAGAAAAGACATGTATGGGGTACCTTCTCCATGTGAATTTGCTTATATGAAACACTTACTTTAGAATAATACTTTGTTTTGCTTTGTATTTTGTATTTTTAAAATGCCAACGCAAGTCTGATTAAAATGCTGAACATATCCTTAGCCCCATCACTAATAAGTGAACGTTCACTGATGCATATTAGCAGGGTCTAGCAATGTGGTGAAATTGTCACTTAAGTGTTTGGAATCTGAACACAGAAAATGACAGGCAATGCCGAAGGTCCGGCTCCAGTGCATGTCTTCACTGTAGCTGGAGTCACTGGAATGGTGAAACCAGTTTAGGTTCAAGGTCGCTGCTGACATTCAGCTGTCATGGCTTCATTGTCTGCAGGCCTTCTCTCCATTGACACATTCAAGAGTACTTTATGGCAACCACAAAGAGCCAGTCAATTGATACCATTACACTTCATGCACACACAAACCACAAGCCTGTTCAGGACTGTTGATACAGTCTAACATTTATTCATTAAGAGATCTATTGAAAATGCAACTTGCCCAGCCCTGCTCTTAACAACATAGACTTACTTGTTTAGTCCAAACATTTAGCTATGTCTTTTTCAAGTTTTGCACAGCATTCTCTAATTGAGGTAACATTATCTGCATTTTAATGCTACACCATTTATGTCCCATGAAAGGTTACCTGAAGAACCCTGCCATTACCACACTAGTTTAAATACAGGCAGTTGTATAGAAAAAATATACACAAAAGATGTAAGCAGGGGGAAAAGGGAGATATTTATTTGTTCTAGGAATGTCACGGAAATCCAATTGCTCAGAAATGAAATAAGAGTCTAGAGTGAAGGGAGGGAAAAACCTAAGCTTGGGTCAGGGAAGAGGCGGTGATTAGCTCCATTGTTAGGAGCTCTTTGAGCTTCATTGGTTGTAAAGAAAAACCCACTAATGAATCTATTGAAGCTTGCCAGAACTTTGTGTGGAAGACAACCTAAGTTATAGTGCTTATCTAAAAAATGGTAGTAAAGCATGTGGATACATAAAACAGCACATATGTCTCTTTATTAACAGCTTGGTCATAAAAACAAAAAAAGTTGTTTAAAGATTGGTTGTTGCATAAATGACCTATTTAACATGCATATGTTTGATTCAATATTTGCGGGTCCTGAAAAAAAATCACCTACATGAGGATGAAATATAAGAAAATATATCCTATTTAATAGTTAAAATACCAGGAAGTTGGCAAAAAAACAATGTGGCTAATGTCTTCTTGGTTTTCTACTAATATTTGTTAAGAAAGGCAGGTTTAAAAGTTAAGTTGGTAAGCTGTTTGTGTTTTACATATCTTAAATATGCAAAAACATTAAGGAATGTAATCAACTGACATTAAAAGCAATAGATTCTGGAAAAAAGGCCCAGTATACCCATGTACTGTGCTTAGTAAAAAAAATGTTTGCCATTTTTCCATCATACATAGTATTTCTAACATAGACTTGAATTTGCTTTGCAGTTTGATATAATATTTAATTTCATCAGCCTATTTAACTACAAAGTACATTGTTGTTGTTAGGTGCCGTAGACTCAGTGTCCGACTCATATTGACTCTGAGTACAATAGGCAAAACACTATCGTCGTGCTACTCCATTATTTATAGGATTTTCAATGTTTGATTGTTTTTTGGGAGTGGGTTGCTGGGTCCTTCTCCCAAGACTACAGCACCTAGTGTTCCCAGGTGGCCTTCCATCCAATACTAACCAGGCCCGATTCTGCTTAGCTTCTGAGATCTGACTGGATCGGATACCACAGTGGTACAGCTGCAGGCCCAAAGTACATTACAATGTCTAAAATAAGGCCTTCATCAATGTAAGAATTCAATTGGGCAAGGGTACACTAGGAAGAATAATTTTAGTCAATCACTGGTCAAGATCATTCCTGGTAGTTGGAAAATGTATACAGCATGAAAAGTGGTGGTAGAATGTTTTCTTCTAAAAGTGTCCTATATTAACTTTTGCCAAATACTTTTAAGTGTTATATTGGTGAGGCAAAGTTTATACACTAAAAGAGAAGAGATCTTCATACCCTCCCCAACATTCTACCATGCCTCATATGCATAGTTCCATGATTTTTGTACAAGAATGACATTTGTTACTTGGGAATCATAATTCCCTACCTCTGAGAACTTGTTTTATAAACAAATGAGTGTTATGTCAATGGATTTACTCATTTTTTCCATGAACACATAAGCATTATTCCTTCAAAGCATACTATTTGAGGGCAACAGGACCAACTAGTATGCAGAATTCTTTTTTACTGTGTCAAGGGTCTCTTTACTTTGTCATCTCAGATTTCTACCTAAAGCCTTCAGAGAATTTTTGTGGAATTATCTTATAGTCCTCATGAAATTATCTCTTCAAACCCATGTTGAAATAAGAGAGGATAGCATTGCCACAGAAGATACAAAGATACTCTTCAGATATTTATGAATTTATTAAACACAGCCAAATAAAAGCTAATTACATCGTACTTGTTTTTCTCAGATTCAAACCATTAGGAATCCATGATGTCAAGATTTTTGCTGGCAATCTCTTTATCAATGAGATTTTAGGTCAGGAAATTTGGCTTATTGACTAATAGAAATTTTAGGATAAGAATTTAAGAATTACAAGATGTATGAAGATATTGAAAGGGGCTGGGATTTGGCTCAGTGGGTAGAACACTGCACTGCAGTCTCTGAGGTCCTGAGTTCAATTCCCAGCACCACAAAAATGGGAGAAGGGTTTGGCAATCCACTCCCAAGGCAATCCTGAAACAGTCAGCCATTGAAAACCCTATGAGGGTCGCTATGAGTCTAATACCGACTCGATGGCACCTAACAACAACAACAACAACATGAAGATATTGAAGAGGCAAAAGTAATTAATATTTATAGGATATCCACTGCATTAGAGATATTGTATTGGACACCTTACCTATGTTATTTAGTTCCCACAACAATCCTGAATATTATTATTATTTCTTTTTATGGATGAGGAGATAGAAGATCTAGGATCTAGGATCTAGGATCTTCTATCTCAGATAAGGGAAACTTATCTGAGGCCCCAAAGCAAGAAAGTGAGAAAGCTGCAATTTAAATCAAAGATCATATTCTTCTGAATCTTATATTGCCTTAAACACCTGTTTCAGTCAAAAGACTTAAAAGACCTTGGTAAAATTTGGTTAATGTTGCTGATGCAGTTTGTAGTGAATAGTACCTTCTCTCTCTTTCTCCATTATTTTGCCTCACTTCTTTTCAGAAGCTATAATAAGCTTTTCATTTTGCCATTGTCTTCTCTTTGCTTCTAGAGAACACTGAAGATTGATCATCTTCCACGAAGGACTTCTTCCACATCAGTCATCTTCCATGTCCGCTTAGTAGAAGTAGCTTCACCAATAACCAAAGATGACACAACTATTCATAAATATTCCTGCTAGATATTTCTTTTCCCATGAATAAAGAGAATGTAAAGCTGTCAACCTTAAAATATAGGGTCTCTGTAATTATTATGTAAAATCATTTTGCTCTATTGCAATAGTTAAAGCTTCCCATCAAAGCTTTCTTTTTCTTTTCTTTTTTTTTTTTTTTAACATCTCATATTTCCATCCAGGAAATTTCTTCTGAGTTGAGGAAACAAACTTTTATGGTAAGTTACCCTGTGTTTCCACTGGAGAGTGGAACATATACTAAGTTTTATAGCCAAATGGCAATGGCTTTCTGCACATGCATATTTGTTTACGTGTATATGAACTTCCAGGTGTACCCTATCTATCTAACATTCAATCATTCTCTGCTCACACTACTGTTCTGTGGAGGAATTTTTTTAAAAAATCTACTTCTGACATATTCTTCAAGAAAAATAAAAGACTGTTGAAGTGCTTATTCTCAGTTAAATAGCTTGGTCAATTTTTGGAGTATTCATTCATTTGAATGGCAAAGAAATTATCCCATTTGAAAATTAAAATAAGTATTGAGCTTCGAATACACACACATTTATTGTCTCTCATAATGCAATTTTTCTTTGTCCAGCTGTATTTCCAAAACCTATTCAATGAGGACTTAAAAAATATCTGACTAAAAATGACAACAAATAATATTCAAACAATAGCAGAAGGGAAGAGGTGACCAGAGCAAACAATTGACTTGCTTGCCTAAAATTTGATGAAACTGGGTCTAGATTTCTATTTCTGATGATGTAATTTCGTTAAAAAGATTTTGGAATTATTTTAAATTTTACATTAGAACATAAAATTATTTGGGGAAAATTCTCTCCATGGTATATTTTTCATTGTTCTTTACTAAACACACAATCAAAGCAATATTATATGGCATTATTACTCTTAGTATCTCATCCTTTTTGGTAAAAAATATTTTAAACACTCTAAATAACTTACAGAGAAATAATAAATCTTCTGTGAAAGTGAAATATGGTTTTAAGATATGCTTTCGGTTAATTTCTAATCTTGAAGGAGGCTTAATGGTTGCATCCTATAATTAGTGAGATCAGTAAGCAAGTCATCTGTGATTTATTTTACTAGAGGAGTTAAGAGACTGAAGCCATTTGGCTTAGAGGACTGTGAGGGTAAAATTCTAAGCACACCTCAATTTGCTTTTTTTATACAGTTCTCTTCAAGGAGACAAGAGGTGCTATATTCTCTGCATATAAAACTGAACAATATTTGCCTCATGGCAGCAGAATTTGATATCATATTTTAAAGACAGTAAACACTTGGGTGGACATCAATGAATATTAAACACTAATTGATGTGATAGATCCATATGCACACACACAAGTACACATGGTGGCCTGTAATGGTGGAAAATTATGTTTTGGTTCTATTCAAAGATCTGTCACTTTTAGGTCAGAGTTGGATTTGGGAGGTATAGTCTCTAACAATAGAAAACTATCTTGACAACATTTGGTGTTTTAGGGTTGTTTGTTGTTTGGCTTGTTGATGATGCTTAGTCAAGGAGACACTTCCTTTCAGATTCTGTCTTCCAAACCCCAGGGCTCTGTTCTGGGCAGTTCAGCCTAATGGAATTAAGCCTGACATGTATCAACTGTATTTCTTTATAAAATAAACATAAAACAATGGTTTAGATTTCTAATAAAACTCTTGAAGCATGGGGGACTCCAACTTTCCCTGTTCTTTACACATCTGTAAATAAAGCAGATAAAAGAGGAGCACAACAGGATAAATCAACATAAATCTGAAATCTACCACAGCATATTAAATGGCGCAGTTTCAGTCAAAGAGAGGCTGACCCCAAGGCTTCGTGCAGTTTGAAGCTAATTGTTTTCGTCAGGATGGGAACGTCTGGAAGTCCATGGCTGTATCCCACCAGTAAGGCTCCAGTAACTGAGCTGGCCCACAGAGAATGGACCCACTTTGTAGCGACACAGCGGGCTCAGACACCACCTATTCTGCTCTCCAAACTGTCATGCATAACAACTTTATTGTGCTAAATTGAACTTGAAAGCAACCAAAGGCTATGAGAAGGAGAGGCTATGAGAAAAGCGTGCTGTCAGCGCTGGCAAAGGCTGACCTGGAAAGTAGGCTCAGAGACAGGGGAATAAAAGACCAGGCCCCATGAACACAGCATATTGTTTCATTTTATAGTATGATTCCCATACCAGAGAAAGTAGCAAATGTGATGTAAATTTATTTAAATAGATTCGACCGCTTAAAAGTTTGCCAGCCGCTCTTATCCAACTTTCCCAGCTCTCTGATTCGTTACTTACAGTGGGAATATAATGACATATAGTCATCATTGTAACAGCTTCTTTGCAGGGGCACAATGATGATTAATAGCCAGCAGCAAATTTTCACATGGGCTCTGAAGCACTATGGCATTAAGCAGCCAAACAGTCCCAAATCCCCCTTTTCTGTTCTGCTGAAAAGTCCCCTCCTTGTACCTTGCAGATAGGAACAAAGCCTATCTTAATTCCAATCAGCTTTTCCTCATTCAAAGGGACCTTCTCTTTTTCATAATTGATTCATGTGCATTTTTTAGTGTTCCACTGAGCTGAAGCCACTTTTCCCCTTTTCTCTGTTCTGTCCCCACACCCGCACTCTTCCTCTTCTTCTTCTTCTTCTTCTTCTTCTTCTTCTTCTGCTGCTGCTGCTGCTGCTGCTGCTGCTGCTGCTGCTGCTGCTGCTGCTGCTGCTGCTGCTGCTTTTTTTTTTTGAGGGAATGGGGAGTGGGAAACATTTCAACAACAACAACAATAAAAATACATGTGTTTTTTCTTTTCCAAATGTTTGCTAAATAGATTTCTGAATTAGTATTAGTTTGTGTTTTATATCTAAAGAGTCTAAAATAAAAATTAACTCCATCACTGGAAATAGTTTTAGTTACCAAAAGTATGAACTTACTGAAATGACTCTGGTGAGTGCCCTACATCCATGCCCAGATCTCCTGGGGGAGGATGGAAGAAGCTCCCATTCCCAGTGGGAACAAGGACAGAGTCTGTGGCTCCAGATAGATTCTTTTTTTTTCCCCCTCTATGCTGGTAGCCATCAAAAAGGAAAAAGTGAGCAAAATGGATGGCAGCAAATTGAAACTTCCTAACCCATTCTATCCTTCCTAAGTATCATTTCACCCCACATGATTCTTACCTCATGTCATAATTATTAGCAGCAGCTCTTGTGCTATTTGTGGAAGTGCTCTTGCATCCACAGTTTCCACCTCCTGTGATAACGGAAGACATCAATGACACTAACCAGTGCTGTCTTGGAAGGGGATTTCCACAAGCAAACTCATTTGTGTTTCTGTGACACTATGTTGTTGTTATTAAATGCCATCGAGTCATGTCCAACTCATAAAGACCCTCATGGGGTTTTCAGTGACTGATTTTTTTCAGGATTGCCTCAGGAGTCGATTGCCAGGTCCTTCTCCCGTTTTTGCAGGGTTGGGGATTGAACTCAGGACCTCAGAGTCTGCACAGTGGTGCTTTACCAACGGAGGTAAATCCCAGCCCCCCTCTATGACACTATATTGGCCACCACATACAGTGTTTTAGTAGATCTACTTTTCATATTTATTTACACTTCATACAACCTGGCTCTCATTTTTCTATATGAATAGGTTGAAAATATGACCCAATTTGCTCAGGATAAATCTCATTTATACCTATTGTCCTCATATAATTATTGTATTGATTACTTTCCCTCTCAAAATTGTCCTTTTTGAAAAAGTTGAAAAACATGTCTTTTCATTTTTAAAATGACCCCAAATGACTTACACAAACCAAAAGTGTGCACTGTCTTGTACCCAAGTGGTTGTGGATTATTTTACATTATCCTAGTGTAGGAGGAAGAACCAAAATTGGAAGCCCTGATGCTAATGTGGAGGCACCAACTTTTGTCTCATCCTCTTTTAAGAGCTCAATTGACCCTACATAGCTTTATTGATATGTAGCAAAAGATCATATGCTAAAATGAAAGAGACATTATAAATCAGACATTTTTTCCATGTGAAAAAGATATTTATTTTCTAGAGAGACCATGTACTAATGATACATCCTCAGTTGTGTCTTAAACTGATTGGGATTATCAATTGAAACACCATCATACTGAGATAAAATAGTACCAGTTTTGCCTGTGGATTTTTGGTCAAAACTATAACTTATAGCACATACTACATTAGTTTTCATGTAACTTTTTAGCTATACATTTAAAAACTGTTGACCTAAAAATATATATGTGTTGTTGATCAAAACTGAACCAGTCTTGTCCATATTGTTAAAGGTAATATATAGCTAGTTCTCCTAAATTCTTTTTTTATTATTAGTATTTTATACATGTTAGTGGGGTACAGAATAGTAAGT